>JABASC010000709.1:0-33253 GCA_019776185.1 Plutomurus gul | reverse complement strand
CTAGTAAGGTTTTCAGGTATATCCGCAGACTTTCATACTGAAATCACTATTTGAGACAGTTGTTGACATTTTCGACAATGAATAGTGAATAGGTTTCCCTATATGTAGCTGTTACTGTGTTCATAATACATGAACATCTTGCCTGTATAAGCAATAAAGTGCTGCTCGACACAAATGAATGTATTTGCGTAATTATTTCACTGTAAGGTTATGCACATGCTGCAGCGCTGTTTAATCTAAGTAGGTGCAGGGTGCTCGGAGAAATCTGTAACCGATTATACATAGCACATATTATTTGCTTTGTATAAACAATAAAGAGTGCACAGCACATCATCACTTTGCGTTTAAATTTTCACACTAATTTCCAATTCTTTTGTAACTGCAAACTTTCTAATTGTTTTTAAAGAAAAATTAGATTTGCTAACTCTTACAGAATCGCATCGATCAGTGTCAGTACACTTAAAAAATTAAAGCATATACACAAACTTCACTTTATGTTTTATATTTTAAGACTTGGTGGCTTCGTGCACCATTAGCATTTCCATTCATGTGTACATAACATGTAAATCAGTAATACGCTACATATGTGCATGTGGGTATTAGCTATGTAGGAAATTATCAGAATCGATTTGAAAGCGAAGTATAAGTGAATTAATTGTTCAAATGGAAGTGTATACTGTGTATACCCATAATGCAAACAATTATGAAATGCGTATATAATATATTCAGAATCACTCATAAAGGTCACCCTGTGAGAGTGTTGAACCCCTAAATTTCTCATCGATGACGTAGTTTTGAGAGAGAGTACGGTAGTTAAAACAGTCCAGTAGCGTCGTAGATTTTGGAAGAATGTGTGCGATAAGAGCATGACTAGACTAGACATTATTGTATTTATTCAGTTAGTCATGTCTGAGTAGTGCAGCAGATTGTTTCTTCTCCCCAATGTTCAAAAGGTCAAAAGTCAAACGCTTAGGAGCAAAAACTACTACATCGTTTGTCATGTCTTTACCGCCTATTAAGTAAGCTACAACCTTGTGTGCAAAGTTTTTCATTTTTTTCCCTTTGAAACTGCGTTCTACTATGTATTGCATTTTGCATTGCCGCCTATTGCCTTCATACCAGCTTCATACTGTAAGTTTTATACCGTTATAAGTCTATACGATGGAATAATTCATGGACTTTTTTTTAGGGCTACAGAAAACTTTGATTCTTCCTACCTGCATGAATGTTTATGAAATTCAATGAAATTCATAATTCTCGTGATATAAACAATAAGCGAATTATTGTTGGACCCTGTCTGTGGACATACCACAACATTGTTTCGGAAATTTCGGAGTACTTCGTCTGACATGCTCGACTGCTTAAAAATTATAGAGTATAGGTCAAATGACTTGACTCAAGTCTTAACATGTATGCTATTAAATATTGAAAATTTGATCCAATTTGTTAATTATCGCTTATTGAATTTGTATAGAGCATTACAACGTGTATGACGAGTGACGAGTCAAGCAGGGTAGGAGCCATTAAAAAGTGATCGCCAACTCAACCATAATCTCCGTCTCCACACAAAAAACGTAAAATTGTGCGCAGTCACATCGAGTGTTTCAAGCAAAGAAGTTAGTTACATTTATTCACTCAATCAGTTTTTCAGTTTACGACTGTGTGAATCAGAAGTGACAAGTATTTCTATAAAATGTGGAAAATTCTAGCGGTACTGATTTACATGATTGCATGTTTTTGCATGCAAGCTGGCCCTGGGAGAAGAAGACGTTAAATCATTTAAAAAATTGTTTTATTGTATAAACAACGGTGTATATTAAATCGTTTTTCATATTTTATTAAATTTATTCTTTGTTTTGTTAAATATTTAGATACTGTTTATTGTACAAATATAAAGATAAAATCCTTATTTAGATTATATCCATTTCCTCCTTAGTAATTGTAAAGGAGTAATGCGTTAATTATGTTATGCAATTTCAATGATTGTTTTCACAAAATATTACATACTAATATTAATATATTGCAGTAAGAACATAAAATTTTACTAATAAATACATTTCGATTCAACATCGAACATTCAAAGGCATCAAAGACCGAGCTTTTTAAAACTGAATATTCTTTCATGAAAATTTTTGAATTTATAGATGTGAACGTGACTCAAACCCCTTTGCCTAATTAACAAATAATTGCAACTTTACTTACTTTACACATATGGGAACGTCGTCAGTCAAGCGAGGTCGCTGTGCAAAGTCTAACTAGCATTTTGGCTACTAGTACTTCTAGTCATTTAGAAAGCTGGATATGGTCTCGAAATAGATTACGGTTACGCAACATAATGCGCATTGCAGAACGCATACGCGCATTAACGAATTAACACAATTTACACAAACGCATAAACAGTACGAGTACGACTTACCAATTTAACTATGTTAGAGCAGCTTTTCGATGAGTAATAAAATTCCATCACCAAAGCTCATTGTAAGATTATCATGAACCTACGTGACATGACATGTGAATCTTGCTGTGAAGTAGCGTATGTTGCCTGTTGTGCAGGTCTGGTTTATGGGTTCACTTGGCTTTCAGGACTCGGGACACAAACAAGTGTAGATCGGAATCAGTCTCTAAAAATACCTGCGGTGAACAAAATACATTAGCCGTCATATACATCGTAATCGTGATAATACATATATTTGGCATTTTATTGAACAAAGGACAGAATCTGAGAAATGTGCTGTCGCTGTGTGTTGGGTGTTGGGTCTGAGTCTGGGTGTCAAACTGTGAGATGTGAATTAATGTGAAGAGCTTGTGCATCTTTTATTCTTTTGTCTTTATAAAGGAAAAAAATAGAGCATGACAGGAGAACTAAAAAAGATTGTTACCAAAATTGTCTCCCGTTCTAGTAATCGTCACAGCCACTAATTGTTAGCCAGGAAATCCGGTTTAATCAGCTGTGAATTTGAAATCTCCGAAATAAATTTTAAAATTCCACCAATTGGCCCAAACAAAAAGTCCGTCGCAGTCCACATTGCAGTCCACACCTTTCACACCAAGCGGGTTAATTCAAAGTATACCTTTCAAGTCGTCAGACAAGAATAACCTATTACGGCCTTATTCCCGTAAATTTGAGTATAAATCAGAACCACACAGGAATCCTTTTATAAACAAGGTCGTTTAGTACACATTTGACCTTTAGTCAAAATCATGCTAGAATTCTGACTCAGATATGAGTGGCTGCCATCAGATTCTCACGGGAGCTGTCAACTCAGGGGACCGGTCATTTTCCCTGGGAAACATTGACAGCATCTCATTTCTAGTAAGTGAAAAACAAGATAAAATTTATTTTTATTTCGCTCTTCTTTATTTATGCTGGTTTCAAAAATTCAGTTTATTAATATTTTTCTATTGCTCAGAAATATTTGAGTAACAATTAAATACAAAGTGAGTGCGCATATAATTTGGCACTGTTGTTGACCCACTGACATTTGCTAAATGTCAGTCTAACGTTAATGCTTATAAAAGCTGCAAAATTATAGACAAAACAGTTAACACTTTCAAGTGTATATTAAAAATAAGATTTAATTAATGTGCATCTTTTTTTTCGTTTATGCTTATTAATTGACAAGTACTTCCACAAGAAACTACACGTTCTTACAATTTTTAAAATTTAATTAATTATAATGATAATTTCTACAGGCATATGCATCAGGATGCAATCTTGTCATCCTTTCATTCGATTTTCAAAGGGTTCAAATTATTCCTGGAGATGTACAAATCAGCTGTGTACACTGCTCTCCAGAGTCTGGCAAAATAGCTGCAGCTTATCAAAATAAAATCAAGATTTTTGAACCATCTTTATCGAAATTGGAAGACCATCCTAACCCAGTGAGCCAATTTCATTATATTTTCGTTGAAAATTTTAAAGTGGTAGTGGTGAGTGTAACGAATATTTGTTTTCTGTTTCTTGTTTAAGCTATTCAATTACCGATGGAAGGAAACTTCTGTGCTTGAATGTGATTGTCGTGTAAACTCCTTGTCATGGGATCAAGAAGGCACTCGTCTTCTTATGGGAGGTACATCTCTCCAAATGTGGAAAATATCCAAGAAATTTGGTATGATTGTTGGAGATCCTACTAATCCAGACAATCCTCACCATGGAAAATTTCACTGGGAATGCATTTGGAAGTGTGTCACTGCCACAGAAGTTAATTTTCTTAGTTTTTCTCCCGATTCGTGTCTTTTTGCTACTGCTGGAAAGTTTGACCGTCTCGTTAAAATATGGTATCCTGTTGCCCGTAAGTATTTAACTCGTATCTCTCATTGATATTGACAGGGAAAGAAAAACTGTTCTTTATATGTAAACTGAGCTTGTACTTGGTAGTATACTTGGATGTTTGTATAAACAAATTTCAGTTATGTTTAGAATATTTTCTAGGTAGTAAATAAAGTTAACCTTTGTTATTTAGGTTTTTCTCCAACTCCTGAAACAATCTCTTATGATTTTGTCTACTTGGCCCACCCTCGAGCCGTTACCGGATTCTCATGGCGTCAGACTAGCAAATACATGCCCAAGTAAGTGACACTTATTGATGTTTATGGGAACAGTTTTTTTCCGTTTTTCGGTTCCATTCCCACATGTTTTCATTAAGCTATCAGTGATGTCACATAACCATAATCACAGTTTCTCTGTTACGTGTTTTGTTATTCATTTACGCGTATGCTACTCTGTGCAACCCAAGTTTTAAATAGACCAATTTTTAACTTTTTCAGAGGTGCTGTGTTCAATGCACTTATAACAAGTTGTTTGGACAAAATATGTCGGATCTGGACAGAAACAGTATTACCAGAGGATGGGTTTAGTATAAATGTAAACAGAGACCTTCAAGCGGCGGACCCAAAATTTCATCGTACCCATAAGCATCGCATTATGAAAAGGCTACAACATGTAAAGTAAGCGTAAATTAAGTTTTATTACTTCCCCAGATGCCGCTTACAAGCTTTCATTTATAAGAAGACAGAATAGAAACCTTTGAAATTTATTACCCTTCATATACTTATTACTACAAGCTCACTTACGGCTACCATTGTTTCGTCTCCCATGTAGTCAAATAGGATTTTAACACAATCCAAATGAAAACTGTAACACTACATATTAACTATATATCCATAGAATTAATGATGGTGTGTAGCAGGAAAACTGTACACATCAAAGTTGCCGTTTATTCTTTCTAAGTTTCTGGCAAAGTTTTGTTGAAAAAGTCAACTACATCCTTCATTTCTTCGTCGCAGGAAGAATGTTCCATGCCTCGATAAGTTTTAAAAGTGTAGTCTGGAAGGTTGATGGCCTCTAACAGTTTACGCGTTCCTAGTCCCACTTTATACAAAACTACAGTATCTGCATCGCCGTGACATTGAATAATAGGTGGCTTGTGTACGGATGTCCAACTAATGGAGTTTCGGATAGGAAGGTACCCAGAAAGAGAGACTATTCCTCCTAACAGGTGAGGGCCAGTGAGTCCTGTGTACAAAGAAAGTGCACCCCCTTGACTAAAACCTCCAAGAAGTATCCGGGAAGCTGGAATACCCGCTGCGACCTAAATACGAGAGAATCCCGTTGATGAACTTAAAGAATAAGATTTCTGTGAGCCTCGTGTGTCTATGTGTTTGTGCATGATTTATTTACCTCGTCTTGTATTATTTTTTGAACGGATGCAGACGCTTCCTTAATCCCCTCCTCATCTTCGTTGTTGTCGCTCTTGTCTAAAGAGCGAATGTCGAACCATGATGGCATGGGAAACCCCCCATTTATTGTTACTGGAGATGTCGGACTAGGAATAAAGTATGGACATCGACAAGTTAGTTGATAGTGAGATATTATTGCATATTGTGGATATATAGTGCTGCCGCAGACCACCATTCGCAGATTCCTTTTACAAATTTGCATGTACAAGTCTTCTCAATGCAGAGAAAACTCAACGATGTATATTTTGCATAATTAAGCTACTAACTTACGCAGTAGGGCAAATAAGTTTGGCGTATTTCGGCTTCAGCGCCGCTATTTCGCTCGCCCAGCCATGCCTAAAATTGAAATTGAATGAATACATTTATTATTAATGCAACACAAATATTTCACCATTACAACAGCACACTAAATGCACTTGTATTTTGCTTTCTAATTGATAGTTTTCGCCTTGAGTGAGGAGGTTGTCAAATAATGTTACGTATGTACGTAAAAAGCGGTCATGCGTACAATATAAAATAATGTATGCTTTTCCATACATTAAATTTTGTCAGGTTAACCTCGTTTAGTAAACACTTATGTGCTGTGATAATAGTTGTTTGTTGACTCATTTACAACAGTGTGAAGGAAATTTATCTTGATTTACCCAGTGTCACCTAGTCCATGCAAGAATATAATCTGCAACAGAAAAAACGTAGCAAGTCCCATTAAATATTCATGATGGTCTTTTGTACATTGTTATTGTTGTAGCAGAGAGAGAGAGAGAGCAGAGCACGTGTATAAATAATTTATTAAAAAGGTAATAATGCACCGTAGCAGTTTGCTTGACAGCTGCTGGAATGATGACTGGAGCGATGGAAGACATTTTGATGTATTTTTAATTCTATTTTCTATGTAGAATTCTAAGCAGCCAAGAGCCAGTAGTTCAAAGAATGTGCTGAATAATATAATATTTAATTAACAAGAGAACAAGTAGGAGAGCGCAGAAAATTGAAAATGATTTGCAGTCTATCATGGGTGGTGGAGTGAGGAATCAGACTCAAGAACAGAGTGTTTGAATGTTGGCGACTATGCATGCGAAAGATGAGGTTCATATCAAAGTGGGCATTGCGATACACGAAGAAAAATACAGAGAAGATCATACTTTAGTTCTTCGAACATTATTAGTGCCTGCGTCTAACCCGTAACTAAAAAGCCGACAGCAAGTGGAAACAAAGCCGTAGAAAGTCTTTTTACAAATACCAGCAAGTGCCTAAAAAACTACTGCTCATATATTATTGAGTGGGTTGTAAAAAGCTGTCTGGTATTATTTTCTCATTGCTATGTATAGGTACTTCTTTTTAGGTAGAGTAGTGACTAATACATTGTATATGCAGACTCTTACCATGTTCACCGTGTGTTGTGTATGTATAAATAATGTAATGTACTGGTATTACTAGTAGGCAGGGCATGATGGTAGAAGAGCTTGAAGAATTCTCCTCGTTACCAGTGCAGCCGGTCGTCGTCCCCTGCATTCTAAAAGTAGAGTAAAGGAAAGGCAGCAGCAGTGTAGTAGTAGGACATTGAGCACAGGATGAATTGACTTGTCTTGCTCGTATGATACGGCTTGACTGGTGCACATCAGTCCGCGTGTCTACTTTCTGCCTACTCTCTCACTCTCTTTCTCTGTGTACTATTCTGGGTTCCTTTCTCTTTGTTTGTGTACTGATGGTGAGGAGAATAAATCTTTTCATCACATAGTGACTGGAGAAAGGGAACACGTTTTAAATCCCACGTTATTGATTCCAATGCGGCGGTTTATTCTCCATGTGTGTAGGTAGTGTCGTATTATTTAGGGGTTATATAAATGATCAATGGTATGGGGTGTCTTCTTTTTTGCCTGGTTTCTCAAGTTAGGGACCGTAAATTAATTCCGTCAAGAAAAAGCGGATTTTCGAACCCCCTTTTATGAAGACAGATGAAATCTCTTAAATAAGGGAACCCCTTGTGGAGGAAAGAACAGAAACATCTTTTTGGATTCTTAAATAGTTCTGACGTAAATGGGATAGCTTTAAAAAGCGAGACATTCCTTTCCAAATTGCTTTTATAAGAATGGCACGTGGAATGCACGTGAGAATTTTCAGACCCTGTTCCGTAAGTGATGCATGTGCGGTCCCTTTTCCCAGTATGCTAGTACATGTAGTCTAGGAGTAGGGCTGAATGTACTCGGTAAAAGTTTTCTCTTTTTGTGAAGCAAGAGTTTTGTTAGAACATTGAACGGTTGAGTCTAGATCTATTCCAGCCTGGAATAAGACAAGACGAGTCTGTCTGTCTAGAAAACTCGGCTCGTTCTCCGCCAACGACTGACTGCAAATGCAACCACTACGACTACAGGAATGTCTATAATGCTTACGTGCTCAGAGTGCAAAAGTCCCTTGAGATTTGACTTTTTACGATGTTCTAAAAGTGATGTGAAGTACAGCATTCTCTGTTCTATATTTTGTACTTATTACTGCGTAAAAGAAAACGAATTGAAGAAAGCTGCTCGACTATTATTGCTTGTCATGCTCAGGCACTTGTTCCTCTATCTTTCTGTCTCGCTTTCTCCCTATGTGCTTATTGCTGCGGAGCTCTCTTTGTAGTTTTGTCAGTGAAATGAAATGAATCCAGTCATTTGTGTGCTATCTCCGGGAGCTTGAGATGAGATCCTCTTTATGCTTAGGCACTCTCAGGGCGCTTTGCTTTAATGCTTTTAATGGCTCACACCGCGCGTCCACAAGAATTGAACTCGCTCTATCGTATATCTCTACATATATGCAACTCTTTATGGACTGGCTCATCATGTGTACAGAATAGATACTGTTCATCAAATGAACAATTGTGATAGCATGTGGTTTTACACAATGATTGAAATGTACGTCTGCCTTTATTTCGATTTGTAGTAGAAAATACTGTGCTTTGTATATTGTAGTGGATGGTGGAGTTGGAACAGTAATCACGTTTTGTCAGATTGTGCAACATTGAGCGCATCAGATTTAGAAATACAGTTAGTAATATTGTGTGATGTATTGTAGTAGTTTTAGCCTTTAATGGAATAGCTAACTACAAAGAGGATGCAATATTCCGTCTCGCTGCTATGCTATCAAGTCATCAAAAGGCATTCGTTTCAAGAAATGACTGCTATTTACCATCATTCTCATTGTATTCTGCCAAGTATTCAATGAGCCTAAGGATTCAATAAAATACGGGAATATTTATTATACAGTTAGCCCGGGTTGGGCTGTCTCAACAGAAATCTTTGCACCATTCTATAACTTATATAGGTCATTATATTCTTAACTTTAATTTGTATATTATTTTATTTGGGAATCGTGTTGTGTGACTCTTTTTTGCTCTGTTTCTCAGTTCTCAGTAGTTTGGATTACATATATTTCATGCTTTTATTAGTGTTGGTAGTATGAGAGGCTGAATATGAAGCAATGTGTGTGGTTTGATGTGGAATATTTTTTACTGGATCGTGCTTTTGATGTAGTAAGAGTAAATAAACGATTGTTCAGGATGCATTAGGGATGCGTTACAAATTGTTGCTTCATTGATGTATTTTTTTGTGTGCAGGGCGTGCTTTCACATAAAGAAGAACCGTCACAAAGAAGCCCACTCAATCACATCGGCGTTTCCGATGCCGTTGACGTTGGCCTCGATGCCGCTTATGGGGTTGCCGAGCTCTTTGCACAACATTCCTACAACTCTGGACTTTGTACAGGTACTTTGTACATTAGAAATGGTAGCAACAAGAAAGGGAAAGTCGTTCACAACCTTTTATCTTCAAATTTCCATTGTTTTCCGAACTGCACAGGTGTCCCTTGATATTTTGACTTGATTTTGTGCATGATAACAAGAATGTTGTACTTAAAGCTGAAAAATTGGGTGTGAAATAAAACATGTTAATTTTTAATTTTAAAAAAGTCTTAAAATTAAATGAAACACTAACTGTGATTGTTCACAGTGTTCAGATGGTGTTAATGAAAAGAGATCAATCTCGTGGTTGGTATATTTATATTATGTTAAACATTGATTATTGTTTTGCATTGCGTAGTGAAAAGGTTTTGGACTTTTGTTCACGTAATTTCAATACGTAGTGTGATAGACATGCCATTGTGTCTCTAAAAGTTCAAATGTCTTTTGTACAGGCTCACGCTATGATGCATCACGGCGTTTGTGTCCATTTCCATTTGGCCGGAAGTATAAATGCCGAGACAGATATTCCGCTCGTTCCGCCGCTGAAGCATCATAACTTTAGAGTTTTTTGGCTCAACAACAAGGAAATGTTTTTCACTCAACAAGCAGAAATTATTTTACAAGAAATATGCCGTAGAGGATTAGAAAGAGATGAAACGACGGAGAATATAGAAGAAGGTTTTACTTTTTCTTTTTAAAAATAAGTTTATACATTACTAACTGGCGTATGTATGGCTATAGGCTAAACTTTTTCATGTTGGATAAGATGTAGTATATACATAGATCGACATTGTATAGAGAAAGAGACTTTCTATTGTAAGATATTACTACAAAAGATTTTCTTGTCAGCAGAAGCTAGAAAACGAGGTATTCCAAAATCGCACTCCCAGGAGGACACGAGTCAAGCGGATGACAGCTCGCAACAGTCATTAAGCTCAGCAGCGTCTTCGAATTCGTTGGTGGATGCGAACTACACGCCACATATTGATATGCTGGACCGGAAGCTGGAGGCTCTGCTCCGTGATTGGCACAAGACCCCTGACATTCTTGTTTCACTTCATCCGATAGATGGTTCATTCCTTGTGTGGTCGTTGGACTGGCTGGATGAGTACATGCCGGGCGCTTTTCGCCAAACACAAGTTTCCTTTTCATCCTGTATTCCCGATGCAATTCCTTTGGCAGATGCTACAAGTATGTCCTGTCCGAATTTATATTTATTTCCACTGGAGAAGTTGGCATCGAACCGAGCCGCCATGATGACAAAACACCACAACGGAACACTGAATCTGTGGACTTTAAGTTTTGGAGATGATTCCAAGTTTTGTCAAGTGCTGAGCGTCGCTCACGCTAAAAGAGCATCTGGTCACAGATTTCAGGTAAACTTTAAACAAGAGGAAGTATATAATTTTATGCGAGATCAGAGTTGTTAAAGTTAAAAGCTGGTAAAAGTGGACCGTGTGATGGCAAATGCGGATTTACGACAATGTGACAACGAAGGGGGAAGGAAATTCGTTAAGATGTTAATGGATTATTTTAGGTGAGGGAAATGACCTGCCATCCAGTTTTGCCTCTGATACTTACGGCTGCTAGCCATTCCTTCAATACGACTACTACTACGAGCAATATCGAAGGGACTGACACAAATAAAAAAGAACAACAACAAAACTACTGTAGTGAACTTATTTTATGGCGAGTTGATCCTATAGGGCCCCTGTGCAAATCTGGTGGCATAGTCGAAGTAGCGAGAATAAATTCAACGGAACTGGATGCTTTTTCGCATGTGGCTTGGGTGCCGGGCCTGCTACCGAGTACATCTTTGTTTTCCAACTCGGGCTGTTTTGTAGCGTCAGACGGATCTAATTTACGAGTGTACCAGGCCGTTTTAGATGCCACTAATCTCTTAGCAGAGATTTCCACAGCGTATCGTAAACGAAAGGCGTCTCTGAACGTAAGACTTTGACTGAAAAGTGGAATTTTGTACTTTTGTTTGAGTAGAGTTTAGTTCTATGTTTGGTTGTATGGGTGTTAGTATAACTCTAGTATGAATTTGTGTATATTTTTGTTTACAGGATTCTGTCGTTAGTCTCTCCTCCTCAAGCTCATTGTCTTCTATTCATGGAAATATTGAGGATGCGGGAGATCCTGATCTCTTTGCTATTGTCAGCCAACAATCTACGTCACGTCCAGGGTGCATTCTTCAACTAGATCGCATCGACAATCAGGTCAGCAATGATCAAAATGTGACATGGTCGTATAATTAATTGCAAAAGGGTGAGAATTCTTGTTTATCATTTTATTTTTATTTATTAAAGATTTGGGGAGAAGTCTCTTTCATTAAAGTCTTCCGAGATGATTTGGACCCAACAAAACGTGGAGGTTTGGATTACAGAGAATCCTTTCACGTAGTTCTTATACTGAATTCGCATCAAGTGTACGTATGGCGAATAGAAATTTCCACTCCATTGCATTTGATGGAGCATGACTTTTATGACGACTCGACTCAACACAACCAAAGCATTCACCATCCTTCCAGCTCGACTCATGATGAAGTCGGTTTCGACATTCCATTACAAAATAAAGGAATGACGAGCTTTGATGATCATGGGCACGGCCTTCCTTCCATCATAACAACACTTGAAAAGTCGAATAAGAAAAGCTTTTTGAATATCACCATAACGAAAATTGTGGAGCAGACGATTTGCGCAGGAATTGATGTCAGTTTTTCGGCATGTAATGGACATTTCGTGTGTGGTTCGAGCTACGCGCTGATATCCACCACCAAGGAGTCTGTGAAGTTATGGAAATTGCAAAGAGAGTCGTCAGATCCGGATAAGGAGACGAGTTCTGCTCCCGGAGATAATGCGGCCTTTAGAGAATGGAATACTTTAGCGGCTTGTAAAGAAAAGGGAGAGCTGCTGCAAGCCAGTGCCGCCTACAGCGGCCGAATTGCGTGTGTATATAAAATCGAGCGAGAAAAAGAGAAAAATAATCTTCAGGCTGATGGATCTGAAATTGAAGAAGAGGATGGAGCCAAATGCAGTTGTGTTGTTACCGTGTACGAATGTGAAAGCACTGGCGGTAAGGTCCATATCATACATTACATCCGATGAGAATATAATAAGATTGAAATGGATATTGCTCATATACAAAGTATTTTGGAAAATAGTTATGATATGAAAAATTCTTTCCCTTACTACTATACTACATACATTTTTTTCATCATCATGTTCTCGAATTCGTTTTGAGTTTTTTAAGTGAGTTTTCTATCGATTGAAATTTAAAAGGAACTGAGTGGTTGCTGGAGGACACCATCGAATTAAAAACAGATGAAGAAGTTACGGCTGTACACTTAGAGTGGGTTCCTAAACATGATGCTCAGCATATTTTAGCTTTGGCCATTTCAGATATGGTAGGTGGGGAATGGTGGTGCTATGGATTTTATTAAGCTATATTGTGCCTTTAGTGCTCTTGTATTTTTCTATTAAAGTGTGTAATAATGTTTTCCTTTGCAATATTATGATGGTCTTTTTGTTTGAAAAGGTTTGTCTATTTGCTCATGTGAGTCACGAACCTTCTATAACGTTTGGTGCAAAGGCTCTTCCATCAGCCACGTCATGCAAGTCTCAATTTTGGCTTCCACTTCACGCCTTTAAGCTAAGCTCTGCAGATGGTCTACAACCGTTCCCCGTGCGCTTCGGTTGGATACACGCTGTTTGCGTCGTGGCTATGCGAAACGAAATGCAAGTGTACTCACAGTGGGCCCTGGAAAATTTAACTGTATGCTAATTCAATGAGCAAGATTCAAAAAGATTTGGCACTCTCAATGTGATGCTTCAACACGTGCTAAACTTTCTATGATATTTTTGGCAGGATGTAAGTAGTCTCATACCGTCAACATCGAAAACAGCCAAACAAACGGAAATCGAAGAACAACCCAATAAACCACATATAGATTTGTCACTGCTATCTGGCAGTGTAGGACTCTTCCAATACACGAGGCACTGTTATCCAGTGCTACCTCAGTATCATCCTAAGCAGCTAATGGAAATGCTTAATTCAGGGAAAGTACGATGGGTGAAGGTTATTTTGGCCCACCTTGTTAGGTAAAACGAAATGCTTAGAGAATAAAGTTCAAAATTTTGTTTTGGTTGCCCAGCATGAGAAATGAAAACTTTTTTTGTCGTGTTTGCAGATGTATGGGTGGTAGCTCCGGAATGAAACGTCAAAATTCATTTATTCACGACGAGGAGGGACGACAGCGGAGTTTTTCCCGTGCTCGTGGCTTATCCGTCAGTTACGCTGGACCAGCATCTCCAAATCCACTAGAACATCGTGGCTCAGTCGCTTTCCAAACAGACGACATCACATTGAATTACAGTGAGATGCGAACTATTCCGCCAGTTCCGCTCTGGATGCTTCTACAAGCAGAAAAAGAGACTGGAATTGTCCCGTCAGAAGAGAAATCGGTAGGAAAGCGTTTCTACAATGAACATGGTGCTAATGAAAAAACTTTCATGCATATTTTGTTTTTCTGTATTCTCAGAAGGATTATAATGAGTTATTCAACACGGAGACGGAAGATGAGCCCCTGGACGAGTCCGTGTTTGATGATCTAATGGACGAAGATGAGAATGGAGGCGGAGTTACAGAAGGGAGGAAACGACGAAGATCCACCAGTGGCGAGAATCAACCTCTGACATTTGGCACAAGACAGTCTAGACAACTTTCTCGTGTTCTAACGTATACGCAGCTGCCCGGTCTCACGTCATTAGACCAGATGCACTTGTTGGCTCTGGCAGATACAGTGGCTTCAGTAGGCACACGGCTCGACCATAGAGATGTTACACAGGCTCATCTTCACGACGGAACACCCGGTACAATAGACCATGCAAATTACTGCGAATATTTTATTTATAGTGATATGGTTAAAGTTCCTTTATGGAAAATGTGAATGGATTTGCTTATGGACATATTTTTGAACAATTCAATTTTGTAGACTCGTTGGACGAGTGTGGGCTCCGTTTTCTGTTAGTGGTGAAACACTATAGCTATCTTATCCGCTGTTTACCTCCAGCCCAACGGATTCCTCTCCAAAAACAAGGAATTTCCACCTCAGATATTGTATGGGCATTTCATTCAGAGTCGCAAGAAGATATTCTGAATTTAATTCCAGCCTATCAGAAGGGTGAGGTTACATGGCCTCAGATGCGAGAACTTGGGGTTGGGTGGTGGCTGCGAAACAACCAGACGCTTAAAATATTGGTAGAGAAAATGGGAAAGTATGCCTATCAAAAGGGGAATGACCCAATGGACGCTGCCATATTCTACTTGGCGATGAAAAAGAAAACTTTGCTCTGGGGCTTGTACAGATCACAACGGGATGAAAAAATGGCTACATTTTTCGCCAATGATTTTACTCAAGAGCGTTGGAGAAAAGCGGCTTTGAAAAATGCCTATGCTCTGTTGGGTAAACAAAGGTTCCTGCATGCTGCTGCATTCTTTTTATTAGCTGGCAGTTTGAAGGATGCCTTAGAAGTTTGTATTGCAAAGTTGAAGGATATTCAATTAGCACTTGTCGTTGCCAGACTGTACGAAAGTACTGATATCGATCCCACGCCCGCTTCTGTGAAGACTCTCCTACACGAGGTGAACGTTTGCTTTCTCTTTCATTGTGTACACACTTTCTCTGCCTATATGAATAAGTGTTATACTTGAGTGTATGATAAAGTGGGGTTGTCATAATTCTATAAAAGATGTCTTGTCTTTGTGTACTTCAACAGACGGTATTGAATCCAAGGTCTGGATCGGATGAACCGGAGCGTGACCCTTTCTTATGTTCTATGGCACTGTGGATGCTGAAAGAATACCAAACGAGTCTAGACACATTGTTAGGATCCAGTGTGACCTCGAGAGTTTTCAATTTCTATGTATACCTTCGAACACATTCGTTGCTTGTCCGTCAAAACAAAACAAAGGGCACGTTGGCTTTGAGTGCAAATGAGAGAAATTTATATTTTCAAACTGCTCATGCCCATTACGGTGCTGGATGCCCTGTTTTGGCCATCCATGTACTCTCTCAGCTGCCAAAAATTATGGAAAGGTCAAAGAGTGTATTGGGGAGCCCCGTGAAATCGCCAGTTAAAACACAGGATATACGAATAGAATCTGGAATATTAACGCATGACGAGTTGAATCACGGGAGTAGTCATAATTGGAATGATAGTGGCACTGGGACTTCTGTTGTGGATTTTGCTCCGAAAGAAATGAAAAGTACGGTCAAAATTTGGTTAAAAATACAATATAATGATGATGCATGTGCAAAACTATAATGTGATATTTTATGACTGTCAGAAGAATCTTTGGATTTTGACTGGTCGGCTCCAGTGACAAAGTTTGAGAACGATGAGCTGAAGTTGGACTGGGATGATGATGGTGGTGGAACGGATGAGGAAGATGAAGATCTTAAGAACAAAAACAAGTTATCTTTGAATAACCACACGGGTTCGCTGGATAAAGGGGGAGTTGTAACTAATACGGCGAAAGACAAAAGTTTCTCAAAAGACGCCAGTATGCTTTTGGACGAAGGAGAGGAAGATCTGAACGATCCGCACACGATGATTTCGATAGAGCTAAAATTAGCCAGTTGTTTGAAACTGATGTGCGAGGAATTAGTAAATATGGCTGGACAAATAGAAGGCACGGAGCTCAGACTTCATTTGTATGCTTGGTTGGAGAAGCAGGTACAATGTTACGTACTTTAAATGGATGTTACAGCGCAACATTGCATTCACTCAGAAT
Organism: Plutomurus gul; assembly: GCA_019776185.1. Taxonomy (NCBI): domain Eukaryota; kingdom Metazoa; phylum Arthropoda; class Collembola; order Entomobryomorpha; family Tomoceridae; genus Plutomurus; species Plutomurus gul. The sequence goes on along the minus strand of JABASC010000709.1, from coordinate 17,001 downwards.
CGCTAGAATTTATTATTTAGTTGGCCAAAGGTATGGTGGATATTCCATTTGGTTTCATCGTACATGCATTGAATATTCTTACTGTGTAATGAACACAGATTTCAAGGATGATTTCCACCTGGCTTCACATATTTTTCATGGGGATTTCACTTTTAAGCTCTGAGTGTGTCTGCACAGATGATTTTTACTTTCACACAGGTGCCTACTTTGAGAGAGTTGTGCCGGTACGCGAGTGACGATGATGATTTGGGATCTGACGAGTGGAGCGTAAGGGAAAGGTGGAGACAACGAGCATTTTGAATGATTATTAGACAAATGAAATTTTGAGAACCTATATGACACATGCTTGCTTTCGAATGATTCTAGAAGTCTCACTCCTCGACTGGAGACTCACACGAGTGGACTACATGATATTCTGTTATCGGAAAAACTTGACTTGGAGTGGAAAATGGGAGTTTTGTCACGTCGCAGCCGCTGGCTCAGAGCCAATCGTCATTTACTGGCAACACTTTTAGCTTTTGCTCGTCTACATGCTCATGCTCTGGCTCCCGTGCATATAGAGTTGGTATTTTTACTTGATGAGCTTCAAAAAGAAAAGTCCACGTAAGTCGATCAAATCAAAACAAGGATTTCAACCTGTTATTTCAGATCAATGTATCTACGAAATTACGCCAGCTTATTTATTTTTCGTTAAACAAATTATTAAATATTTACTGTTACGTAAATTTCCTCTATCTTCATTGCGCTTAATTGTATGAAAATAATTGTAGCATTTGATAATTATTTTACAGTGGAACAGGGCCGTCTCTAATTTCTCCGTTGCCACTGTTGAATTCCGAGTTTCCTCTTCTGTCTGCCGTCTCTAATCCTACGAAAACAGCAGTTTCCTTTATTCAATGTTCAGCCAGAGATATTTTACTAACGATTGCAGAGTTAATTGCAGTACCAGTCTTCCCTCTCCCAGAATCCGAAAGTACTCCATCCCGCAGACCTTCTTTAGCTTCATCGGCTCTTCTTTCAAAAGCCCCAGAAGAACTGTTACTGGATGAGGAGGAAGATGTTGTAGTGGAAAAAGAAGCAGAAGAAGTTGAGGTGGATGAACCTGATGGTGCGAGTGAGAATAAATCGACGGGATCTCCTACAAAGAAAGCTTCTGTTGAAGCATCTTCGGTTGAATTGACCAAAGAAGAAATGAGTGCCGTGGTTTGTGATTGGCGTTTGGTACTCGTGTTGCGAGATTCCGCCGTGGCCCTGAGCTCTTGCCTCTTTCAGGCACTCAGCGATTCCGAAGGGTCTGAAACTCAGAAAGATCTTGGGGTCACTTTGCTGTATACGCCCAGAAGACGACGTTGGAGTAGCTCTGGGACTGACGGTGGTACTGGAGAGAAAGTTATCTCAACTCCCGATAAATGGCCAGGTAAAGTTTTTAATTACTAATATGAAATAATGACGATAAAATATTAGGATTGGGTGGTTCAATCTGAATAATGCTTATATTTTCGTATCATTGCGTAGGTGTCTCAATACTACGGGGAATGCTGTCGAGAGAAGAAGATGGAGAAAGTCCTAAATTAAAATTTCTCCTTGTGGAATGCTATGCTGCAGTTTTCACTAGTTTGTTTGTTCATTCAATTGCGATTTGTGATGCTAAATCTATTTACCGTCTACTAGCAAAGAAAATGGATGCGTCATCGTTCGCCTCCGTTTTTGGTGGTGGTTCAAAGCGACAAATCAAAATTGCAACTCTCCAGCAATTACACGTAAGAATTTGGAGAAACCAATACATCTCCTGAAACTCTATACAAAGACTACTTATTAACAATTTATGTAGACCACGTTTCAGGATTAAACATGAAGCGGTGGGTGATTGGATGTAATAGCTGTAGTTCGGTTATACAAGGGTGTGAACTAAAAATATTTATTTATTTATCTAAATAAACTGCACAGTTTTCTAGTAATATTAACTAAATAAATACTTGCATTTGTATGAAAATGGAGTGTTGATATATTTGACATGTTGCTTACACAAGATTCCATGTCGGGGCTACTAACCAGTACTGTAAACTACTCTAACACCTTATAACAACGTAGTAATCTTGGTTTTGTTGTTGTGAAAACCGGAATGTTCTGGAATGTGATTAAATATTTAAACCTTTTGTAGCCCCAAAGTCAAAGCTCATCGTCGGACAAAGACGGAGGAGATACATCACCCTCGTCTGTGTGGACAACTCTCGCCAGTTTAAATAAAGCACGAATGAAGTTCAATATGAAATTATTAGGGCAGCAGTTCAACTTGACTAGTCCGAGAACGCCAACGGCACCGTCGAAGGCAAGACATTATCTACCCATGAATCGCGACTCGGCTTCTCTCCTACAATTTTAAAATATCTACTACTGCTATTCCCTAGCAAACCTCCATTATTACATTCTAGCAGCTGCCTTGTAGACACTAGGAGCAATGCAATAGTAGTTTTTTAGTAGTATTTCTTCTCTGCAAATACTGTAGGCTTCTGTAGTTTTCTAGTTTATAACATTTGGATTAGACTTTGATCCTTATTAGTATAGTTAAATTTTAGTATACACATATTAGTGCCTAGAAGTTGTGGTTGGTTTGGTTTGGTTGGTATTGGTACCATTTAGAATTAATATTAGAGTTGACTTGTGTGTGCTAACACTGTTGAAAGCTGCCACTTCACATAGGTGTTGTATGCCCCCAGTTTGGAGTGAAGTGTACAAAGTATTGTACACTAATTTTTTTAAATATTTATGTAGAAAAGGGGGTTATTGGAGTTTCCAGCGTTTGCTTGAATATCTGTACCTACGTAAACTCAGTCAGTGTGAACTAACAAAATTGTAACATTCGTAAGCACTATTTACTCTTGTACTTTTTTTGAAACTCCAGTATTCCCCTTTCAGAACTCACTTGAAGAAATTGCAATAGATTTCTTACACCCAGGCTTGTTGGTAGTTTCTTTTTAAAATTGCATGATCTTATTTTCGCTCAGTGTACTAACGCTAAAAATATATGTAACACTAGTTATGTGTAAACTGATACACAGCTCGAATTGAGGGTTTTATACTGATCTTTCTAATAATGTATGGATTATTTTTGCAGGAAGAAAGACCGAGCTTTCGTGAAAAATTCGTTCCACCTGAAGTGCCCATTCATTCTTACCTTATTTCGAAACCTAAGCCCAGGATGGATGAGAATGAGGGCAAGTTAATATTTCTGGATTCTGACGATGAAGAAGAGTTGGAAGAAAAAGGTGAGGATGAGGAAGACGAAGACGATGATTTTGGTTGGGATACGAAAACAGCAGTAGGAGGTCAGAAGCAGAAATTGAAAAATTCCGAGGATGAACCTTTCTCTTATTCGTGGAGACTCATGCGACTTGCAGCTGTGAAATTGGCGAAAAATGAATTGAAAAGATTAGTTTCTATTGCCGGAATTGATTTTGCAGGTAAGTTGTTAACGTTGGTGTATCATTGACGCATTATGGGATTCGAATATTAATTACATTTTTTGTTGACTATTCAGAATTATCTCACATTAGTCCCTACATGGATGGAGTCATTCGAGTGTTTTCTGTATGGCAACAACGTCTTTTCAAAGAATTAGAAGCAGTATCACCTGCACCTTTAAATTTCCTTCAAAACTCTACTGTTGAGAATCTCTCGGGTCCTCCTATTCATAAATATCGAGCTCTACTCGATCCAGCTAACACGCCTTTCTCGTAATAACTTTTCCCTAACATACCCTGGTACACGTTTTTCAATGGTTAATCATTTTTCGGTTCACAATAAAGGTTTTGAATGTTACAGGTTAAAGAAAGCAACTTTCGGCCTTAGAAGACTGTGGAATCTACTAGTCAGAGAAGAGAATGTACAAGATTATTTTGTGCGTTTTGTTTTCGGCAAAAAGAGACCAGAGGATACAATGTCGTTGTGGGATATGAGTGTAGACAGTCGCACCACCAAAACCGGAGACAAAGAAGAAGATGTTGATGATGACAATCTTCCAATCGGTCCTGTCCGCATTGTTCACAAAGAGCATGAATCGATTTCTGCCTTTTGCATCAACCAGGTAAGTATTACATTATTAAACAAACAAGTGTTACGAAACGTATAATAGTCCAGTGTATAATACATGCGTGATCTGTATTACATGACAGTCGAGTCCAGGATTACTGTCCATATCTACTCCGAAAGAAATCCAAGAACTAGATGTTAGTGTTTTGCTGGATATGGAAGGATGGAAATTTGAAGACCAGTTTGAATTTGATCTCATCAATTTATACAAGTAAGGAAAGGAAAACAATAAATGAGAAATACTACACTGCAATGTGATATCAATTATCAATGTATCTATTTTTTCATTTATAGAGATCCTGAGACGCTGTCCAATTCATCCTATCTCGTCGTGCAAAGTCCGTCTGATCGTACAATGTTGTCACAGGTTGAGAAGCCCCAGAAAGGAAGCCATTCATTGGTAAAAACGCACGTTTATAATTCAATATTTCTTTAAATCTTTCATTTACTACATATTAAGGGTTTGGCTGTACATAACAATCGTATAAATTGAATGTGGGCATTGATCTTAAATTGGGCATCGTAGGTGGAATTGTAATTAAAAATTGGTTTTATAATGGTTTGTTGTTTATCAATGACATGATACTCGCACTTCTGCAACCAACGTAAAGATAAAGGGCGTGAATTTCCCAGGCTGTACGAACTCCAATTTTGTGCAGTATGTTGCGCAACGATCGATGCGATTTCTTGTTCCGGTAAAACACTGAATTTCGACACCAAAAATCACAATGCAAACGTTTATTTAAATTGCATTTCATTTGATTTTTTCGAGTCACGTCATGTATGGTGCCGATTTACTTGCAGTAAATCAGTTTATTTGTTTTTTTACCTCATTTTTGTGCAACCGTATTTAACATTTTTGTCCTGGTACTCTTGATATGATCACTATTATTATTATTGAAAGACAATTCCTTCCATTAATGTTGTAATCAGATTTTACAACTCGCGAAGCACCTATTGGATCTGTTATTATTACTATTTTCCTTGCTGTGTTAGAAATTCTTTGGCAATTCTGTTTTAGTAGTTTTGAACATGAGTTGCTATATTTCCTTAACTTTAACTACCTTCGTTTTGTGTGTTTTAGTAGGAGGGCTCATTAGTACTCTGTATAGAAGTACTATGTAGTACAAGGTACATTTATGTACCTTCGTTTTATTTAGCTTTAGTGAAAGATTGTTCAAGTTCTGTGTGGTGATGAGAAATGAGATCAGTTGTTTGCAGCGGGTAACAGTGTATTCGTGTATTGTATTAAATTAACTGCTCGTGTTGTGTAATGAGTGTCTGTTTTCGTATATACAATTAATTACGTGTCACTACCGCTACAAAAAAATTGTTTTAGTGTTATAATTGGGTAGAGTAATAATTCTGCTCCTGAGTTAGTTGTTTTTAATTGATTGTACTAAGAGATTTGGTATGAAAACGCTGTAGTTAGTTTTAGTCTTTAGTAGACTTGTCAGTTCGTATCAGTTGGTCGGGCAGATTCCGAGCGAATTTCGTGTGTACGTTGCTTAGTTTGCTCTCATTGGCACAATATTATTATATCACTCTCTCAACTGATTCCCACTGGAATTGAGAATGAGATTGACTGATTATTTATTATTTATTTAGTTATAAGAATGTTTGTGAATTCAATTTGATTTCAGTGAATATCGGTCCACCGCTTATTATACATATGATTTGAGATCATACTGCTTTTTATTTATTTTTAACATTGGCAATCATTTCAACGTTTATGTTCTCTTTGTCTGAGCAGATTTTAAAGCATCGTGTGGACGGTGTGAGAAGGATGGCCTCCCATGCATCCCAACCGTTATGTAAGCAAATAAAATTACCATCTATGTGTAAATGCTACAGGTCAGATTATTTTATCGTTTTTTATATGAAGATCTGTCTGGAAGTCAAGATGGATCGGTTAGATTATGGGAATTTTCTCATGCGCAACCAGTGTCAGTTCCTAGGCCACCTGGAACCTTTGCAAAAGTGACTCGAATTAGATTTCATGGAAGCAAATTTGGAGTTTCAGATGGTACAGATTTCTTTTACATTAAAAGCTAAATTTAGATTATACAAGCTTGAATTTGTTCTTATGAATGGTTTACTTTTGCAGGCGATGGGCGTCTCAGTTTGTGGCAGATTGGTGCTAACCCTAGACCATTTTATGTATGTGTGCCATGTTATATGTACACGTGTAGAAGACTAAAGAATGAATCTAATCAATAATTGTGAAATTTCTTAGACTGTGCAATGCCATACAAAGCAAACGAGCGATTTCGTCTTCCTTGGCAGTTCCAGCTTAATTGCTAGTGGTGGTATGAGTTCCGAATCAAAGAATGTCGCCTTGTGGGATACTCTGATGCCTCTGAAGAAAGCTCAAGTCGCCGCCTTCACTTGTCACGATCAGGTTAAATTCGTTCTTGAAAGAATTTTATAATACTAACTCCCATAAGTCATTTAACAGTCTTTTTCTGTTCACCTAATACAGGGATGTGTAGCAGTAGTCTACGCGGAAGAGCGACAAAGCTTGATTTCAGCGGGTAAAAAGGGAGCTATATGTATATGGGATGTTCGTCAGCGTTCCCTGCGGCACCGCTTTCAAGGTAACTCATTCAATCATAAGTCGTCGTGTCTAGTAATCAACCACTAATCACATGTCACATCCAGTTTGTACTTTGTACGCCAATTGTACTAAAATACGACATGTACTGTTAACTATTGTAGGACACGAAAGCGCCATAAAATGCATGTGTCTTGATTCGTCCGAGGAATTCTTTTGCACTGGAGCTGCGGATGGTGACATCAAAATATGGGATTTCAACGGAAAAGCTAAAGCTGTATTCCCGGGTGAACATTCACGATCGGGATTTTTTAAGAATATACCAGGTCAAGGAGTTACTCAGATATCTTTGGATAATTCGCGTCGGCTGTTCTCATGTGGTGCGGACGGCTCCGTCAAAATCCGAGTGCTTCTTGACAAGTACGACTACTGAATAACTGCCAATCCTTTCCCTATAAACACATCAGAATCGTCATCGCTAAAAAAAACTTTGGGAAAAGTTCCGGAATTTTTCTACCATCGCCAATCCATCGTTGCAATCTACCAATTTAGTTATCGCCAGCAAAACGATAATTACTTCTTAGTTAGACTATATATTCCTTTGTGTATGACTCACATCTTTTCCATACAACATAAGGCAGTTCCCAAAAAAATTACGGCATTTGTTCAAAAAACCACATCGTGATACTATCGCTACATTTTCTCGCTATGCAGCAGATTATTATTATAAATATGACGGAAGAAAACTGCGAGAAAAACTTATTTTTTTTATTGGTTACTCCGCAGATGATTACCATTGAAGACCAGAACGATTTCCTCGTCGTAATATAATTAGGAGTTTAAACCTTATATTCGTAATTTGAAATTTCTGAACTATCAGGTCGTCGCTGATTCTAATGCATAAAACATTGGGTTCAACCGTGCGCATTTACATCACAGGAGTATTTTTGCTTGTGTCAACTAGGTATGTTATGTATTAAATGTAAATGTTCTATTTTGTTGTACCTGTGTTAAACTTTTACTACATAATATTATTCTGTCTGTGAAATGAGAGCTCGTTTTTATTATTTAATTTGACTATGTTCCTTAAATGTTGAATTGTGTACCTCAATGCAATACTTGCGACCAAAAAGTATTCATATTACAAATAATACAACTAAAAATTACCACACCTTACCCATTTAAAAGCCATGTACTGCACATCGTACGTGACTTTGTTCAATATGCGAATATTGATTTCGTAAAGAATACCTACCTACTCTAATAAGGCATGAATGAACCTTATAAACCTATCAAGCACGTATCATGTGCATGAGGATACGTGAACATGAACAAAGAACTTATATCGAATCGAATTGACGAGGCTAACATACACGGTCTCGATTTTGTTTGCGTAAGTAAACGAGAAACAGAAAAAGTCACTACAACAAGCAATATGTAGTACATGCATAATAATATTATAGGCTGCGTAATGTATTACAAAATAACATTGGTTTGCATTCAAAATAATCTTGTCGCTTCCTCCCTGAACTTTTAGACAAATGGAATGTATGTATATGCAGAATTAATGATTGCGTCTACAAAACTTAAAAAACTAAACCTCTTCATACGTACACATTTATTATCTGCTGCGGTCCTATCATTATTATATTCAAATATGTAGATTATCACAATTAATGATGCACAAGCAAATACTTATCCAAAAGGAGGAAAATATGATAATAATTATTTCAGTGGTATGGCAAGTGTCTTTAAAGATAAACGAAAATACAAAACAAGTTATCATTGTATTGTAAAAGGTAAGATCGGTTCTGATTAATGTATTATAAAATATGGTAATATTTGAAACAAGAAATATTTCTAAAGAAAAAGAATAGTCGATGAGCATGTGAAAAATAAGTGAGATTTCACTGAAAGAAAGTTTTAGTAGGGAGAAAAACGTACGATGGTCATAGTCAACAATTAAACGGTAGAATACAATGGCTGGAGAGTTAATAAACTAAATAATAAAAGAAGTACAGATAAAACATGTGATTTCAAATTTTCGAGTGCCAGTGCATAGAAGATTCCACTGTTTGAGTTCATTAACTGTAATAGTGCGTGCAGGAAATATAATAATAATAGTAGGAACTACTATTTCGAAGGTGACGTAGATTTAGTCAATGATGATGAGTGAACTGTATGTAAAGTACGTTATTCAATGCGATTATTGTCATCTCATTGTTAGACTGTAGTCGTAACGAGTATTGAAGAATTTAAAAAATAAATACTATTATTTATAATAATAATGATGAGTAATATAATAAGTTACGTTACGTAATATACTGGAGATGTGAATACATAGACTACAGAGTAGGACACAAGAGTAAAAAAAGAGCAGAGTCAAATCAATCAAAATATAATTAGTCTTAAAAGTAAAATGATATGTAGATAGATTATTTTCGATTTTAATTGTGATAAAATGGGTACGGAGATATGAAATGGATTGGGTTTGTAATTCAATTCTATCATGTATTTAACATGGGGGAGGATTGGATCGCTTTTCATTATTAGCCTCGCCCGTCTCCTTTACTGATTGCAACAACCTGCCGTGCTCATAAAAATTACTTTTTGTGCAGCCTTCCTTCCTTTTAATTGTACTATAACTATACTACACGGGAAAAGGGAAAACAAAGAAACTTTGTTATATTATTTGTGTATTTCCTTCTTGATGATTCCATTAAGGTTTATCTGACGTTTGATTGGTTGTCATTAGTCATTGGTCTCTGCACTGTAAAGGCGCGCATTAGTCTACAATTCAAAAGTCATGAACCGTACAGAGTCGTACTAGGCGCCATTAGCTCAGTTACATCTAATCAGTGATTTTTAGTGTCGAACAAATTATAATGTCAGATACAGACTGTGTTTGTGAAAAGTGAAATTAATTTGAATCAAAAGAAAAGATGCTTTTTCTTTGCATTCAAAAAAGTTCTTGGTGACAATATTCCGACAAAAAAAAGACAAATGAAAACGATTCTTATTGTACTGTCAGTCAAGTGTCTTGTTAATTATTGCTCTGTAGTAGTGAGTTTAGAACTGTTTTAGAAATCGTATTATATTGTATTAATTACATAATGTACATACATATTATATATACTTAGCTTCTATAGATATTGAAAAATGAAATACAGATATACAGCGATCGTAGTCACACAATTGGAGAAAGATAGCAGTCAATAATTATTTGAATGTATGATTAAATTAATCATGAATCACGTGTTCCGTTTATGATTGAAATTTTGAAAGATATTTTGCTTGTTACTACTGAACCAAAAACTATCTCATTGTCAGTGCACGCGAGGTTGATGATAAATGGACAAAGGACGATGTTATTATATTCCAGAAAGCAGCATTATATAATATATATATATATATCGAACTAAGTAGTATATATGTAAAAAATGTTGTCAATCCAACTTATTTAGATCTTTATTATATTCATGTGTGATTGTCATCTCGTCGTCACCGTTTAATTCAGTTACTCTACTAGTCACTTTAATTTATTAATCACAATAGTAAACAAAAATATCTCCTTTTTGTGTAAATAAATAGTATATAGTAGTAGTAGCGATACCAATGCCACATATACCTTGCTAGTAGTTAAAGCATGTCCTTTATGACTTATTACCTATATCTATAACATTTATATAGGCAATCAATGATTTGAAGGGCGCATTTAAAACAATAATTGTGTAAATACTATCAAACGCGGTGAAACATTACTTTTATCTCTACTATCAGCAACAGAAAAATTATCAGAGGAAATAATGTTTCGGTCACGGAAAGACTTGCAACAAAAATGAAACATTTCTTATGCCTTTTGTCTTGGCCTGCCTGTGTGGGAACAACAGGTGAGACACATTAAAATTTAATTACTTATCTATTCCTATTAATACTATTTAGTAGTAGTTATGTGCATAAATAACGGAGCAATATAGTTAATTTGAAGTTTAAATTGACTTGGCATAATTTCTCCTGTCCTGTCTTGCTCATTCATCAGTTTGTTCACGTATACCTAACTACACGTGTTATACTTATACTGTACTTATATTGAATACTATTTAGTTTTATGGTGTGTGGTTTATTGGTGATATAAATATATATATAATTATGATATGATGAAATCAATATTATGTGAAATGAAAAGAAATTATGTAGTCTTGTTTAGAGAGAAGAGAAGGCGAAATACGAAAATAATACACAAAAATAATTACTAAAATGTAGATTGTTACTAGCACACTACGTAATAAATAATAAAAAAGTAATAACAATAAGAGTCTTAGGTGAAAGTAAGAGAAAGTTACTGACTTTCAACTCATCGTGTTACGAGTGCGAATTTGTGAGAGAAGGTTCTTTTCCCTTGATTTACCGATTACGCAGTGATTGTGTACATATTTTATGTGTAATACAACGCAATGTTGTCGGTGTGAATGGTTGTGAATGTGAGTTAGTTAAAGGAAACTAGATTTCAACCATCCCCATATGCAAGCAAAAGGGTGTTAAGAATAATAATGCGTCATAATTAGACTAAAGTGATCAATTTTTGTCGTTTCGTGACTGTGCGTAACTTGAAGTATGAATAAACTAAAGTTGTTGGCAATCGTTCAAAAACTAACACTGAAATGTTTTCCGGTTTCTTTAAAATTCTTGTAGAGGAAAATTCATGCAGACATTCTTGCAGAATTCTTGAGACAGAAACAGTAGTTTTCCACTTCACTTTTAGAATTTCCATTTATACCATAAAGGCAAGGTGTTTGGGACGCAGTGAAAGGAAAAAGCTGGTAAATCTTTGATGTGAAAGTCATTTTTACTTACATGTTGCAAAACCTCAGCGTATAACTTAAAAGTCGATTGCAAAAAGATGCTTTGATAAAATTATATAAAAAATAAATAATGAATAGGTGCAATTTCAATTCAAAATTAGGTTAAAGTTTAGTATTTAATCCCAAAAATAAAATGCTTGTGGAGTTTGCGTTGAGACTAAATGAAGACACTTTATTCAGAAAAATCTGCAGTAGGCGGTTATCCGAATTACTACCAACCACCAATTAATTTCTGATTGGGGTCAGTGCACATACTAATATTTTGACACGGATCAGACCACACATGAATTTTTTTTCCTACATAATTTATATGACTGAGTACATGTATAGGTAATATAATTATAGTCTAAATCCAATAACATATATTAGCATACAACATAGCTATGGCAGACTAACTGTTTGTTGTAGTATACCTTATGTGTACACCCTAATATAGAGTACTTTAATCAGCTTTACCGCTTAAATACTTTTTACTACTTCATTATTATGTATACCTGTACACATTAGCACATTTCGTGCAATAGATTCCATATATTTTTTAGGTACTCGTTTGCTCTCAATCGTAAATCTCCTCTTCCCACCACCCTTCTCTTCTAGCTGTCTATCTACCCCCCCCCCCCCAATATAATTGCTAGCTACTAAAAACCGAATCGCGGTAGTTTTGCATACGGAAAAACTTGAATTGAATCGAATGCAATCAGTATAATGAGTTGCACATTTGGGGGATGAGTAATAAAAGAAGGCGCGTCTCTCCAGCTCTGCTAACTAACTAACTGACGTTAAAACGATGGAACTCGGTGTTGTAAGTAATTTCAGTGCGGTCCCACGAAACAAATTAGATTAGACCACCATATTTTGGACATGTACAGCGTGCAGTAGTTGAGGGGGACGACGCACATTGAACCTAAAGTGTAATGAATGTGACAGGACATGCAAATCGTGTCTGTCTGAATCAAATCCAACCCATTAGTAATCCGAGAGTAGTCCTCCCTTCACAAAATAATCGTTTTTACTATACAGAACTATTTATTAAAACCGAATCTACATAATTCTACTTCTAATGCACAATGTAATCCATGAAATAGAACTCCTCCACACATTTTCTGTATTTGAATGCAGCAGAATGTAATTACTATGATTAGATGAAGGCGCTTTTACTGGCGCTTACACAACAACAAGAGCAAAATTATTCGCTGATTACCCAATATTATGTAATACATATATTATGATTTAGCAGGGAGAGGAGTATTTCATTACAGACGCAGTTGATCAAATCAAAGTAAAGAATAGAGTTGGGGCGCCTTTTGTGGTGGTGATGGTGAAAGGATAAATGCCTTTCACGTAAATGTTGTTTGGACTCAACGGCGTCTTTTCCCCAGTCCGAGGTTAGTATACAGCCAAGATGGATTATAATTATTCGCTCTTCTGAAGTAATTCTCCTGTAGCGAAGGTTGGCGAACGAAACTGCGGATGTTACTCATCCGACTATTCAGTCCCATGGCTGCTGCCGGTTGCCAGTGTATCGAGGATAGCAGTTTCTCTTTAGTAAAGAGAGAAATTCCACAATTTTTTAAAGATTAAGATTTTTTTAAATTGTGTCTTCTACATTAGGAAAGAAATTTTTACCATTGTTGTCCCGATTTGCATCTTCGAATTCTGCGTAGCCTGGCAGCGCTTCTCCTCCCCCGCCATACAAATGCCCACTCTCTTCCTCTGTGGAGTCGTCGTTCTGGAGAGCCTCCAAGTTTTCTCTGAGATGCTCGAAGAACTTTGGAATGTTGCTCAGAACACCTTTACAAATCGTAATGAGCAAGAAATTATGTATGCACGAGGTCACATTTTTGCTTTGGAATCCTTTCCACTTTATTTGCTTATTATTATGTAACATGCTACTAAAAATAACTCCAATCACCTTTTATTTATTTATGTCATACTTTCCCTTTCTGTGTTACTTTAACTGCTTTGAGAACCGCGCAGAGTTACAGTATCTAATTTATATTATTACTGTCATTTCTAATTCTCTTTGTTTTTCGTCTTCGAGTGAACTCCCTTACTGAAATTTGCTGCGAGGGTGAGCAGAAAAGCAGAAATCAATACTAATACAGTTTTTAGTATTCTAAACCCCAACGGGTTTTCTCTCACTAGTAAATGTAGTTAGTGAGTTTTGTTTGAAATTTGCTATCTTTGCCTTCTTCCTCCTCTTCCTATAGTGTTAACTGTGCCACTACAATGCACACGAAAGACAGACAGGGCGATTTGCATATCTTATTGATTTCCTATTTTCTTTTGTATTAGAATAGGCAGTCTAATTAATCAGTTCCTTTCTAAAGTGAATTACTGAGTGTGCCTTCTTTGTTTTCTCATCTATTAACCATTAGTACTTTTCAGTTTGTACTGGATTAACTGATATGTACATACCTGCTGCTGGTAGAGATGTAGCTAAAAGTGATGTACAAAAAGTGTCACTGTGCCCCATAAAGAAATCAAAGATAAAGATCAATGAATATTTACACTTGTATCCATCTTCATATGCTACCCCTTAACGCTTTTCATTTCAAAGCACAATCATGCAATGTAAGTAGAGATATTCATGTGGCATGGACTTTCACAAACTCCTGTCGTGTTTAAAAATGAGTTTTGTAAAAACATACTGCCATTATTTACCATTTCTCCATGGTGTCTAGCCGCTTGCATTTGTAACATTATATCATCCTTCTGGAATCTATCATGAGTCACGAGTTTGCATCTGATGTGCATACATTTCTTTAATGTGTCTATTGTTGACCTACCAGTTGTGTCAATCACTACAAAAGGTGAACCTGCATCCATACTATCACTACACAGATCATGTAAGAAAATTCATATCTGCTAAATAAAATCTGAGCAATTAGACCGCTCGCATTTCTATTTGTGAGTGGTGTTTAGCTGCTCTCTCTCTTGCTGAGTGCAAGAGAGAGAAAGTGAAAACTTACCCTTTATGTAATTTTAACTAATTTAAGTTAACTTTAATTTATATAAACTATTTAAGACAAAATAATTGAAATTTAGAAAAAAAACTTAAACAGACTAACAAACAAACTTGAAAAACTTACGGGCACTGACATAGGGTGTATAAGTAGGATTGCCGGTATCCAATTCACCCTCATTTTCTCTCTTCTGTTGAAAGTGGGTGTAAGCTGGAGACGTGTTCAGGTTCCTTTCTGTGGCCTTGACTTGCTCCACTCGACTCAATGTTGTGTTTTACATGAACAGCACCTTAAAACACAAAATTGGGAAAAATTATTTCTGAGTAGTCAAATTTTCATTGAAAAGAACGCATCAATACAAAATATACCTATGCAATTTCTTGTGTTATAGTAAAAATTATATTCGTTAGGAGAGAATAATAATTCTAAAATTTAAATAACTCAAATAATAATTGTGGTAAAAAGTCTTTACCCGTGCCCAGTGCAGACGCAATGTATCCGCTGCTGATTTGAAAGCTGGGAAGAAATAAGGCAGACAATAACCGCAAGTGAATTGATGCCGTAAAGTTTGGTGGATGTAGTTGGTGCCATGAAAAGTGAGTGTCTTTCACTGCAGCCTACGGATGTTCGTCTAGAAATTATTTTTTAATCGCTGAATTAGCCAAGTTTATTTCGTAGATACTGTTGAGACGTTACAAACTGTGTTGCATATTTTTATTTATGTGTCTCTCGTCTGTTGTGATATGCTTTCCAGTTTACAAAAGCTGCTTTTCAATTTTTTGTATGTATATTTGTGTGTATGTGTAGAAGTGTAATTTAGACAAAACTGTGTAGGAACTAATTATGAAAATAGCGAAATATGATGCAAGAGGCTATATATTATCTCTCTGTGTGTGTCTCTGGTCGTAGCTTGTATAATGTACTGGATGAGAGCAGTCTGCAATGTGTACGTAGTGTTATTAGGTGTTTGTAGAAGATAGTCGGACGAGTCTCTAGCGATGGCAATAAATCTTGTTGAGATATTCCTATTTATGTGTCCTATCACTTAACCTGACTCCAGTCGGTTGTTCACTTTTAGAAAATCAACCCCGAACTGGGAAAAGCTTGCTTAGCGTCCAGGTAGTTATAGCCTCTCTCTCTCTCGCACTGTCCTGCTTGACTCTCAGCTTTCAAGTGAACTCATCAGAATAGTAGATGGTTCCATGCAATCCGATTAGAGCAGTAAATCGGGCTGGATTGAACGGATAATTACAGGCTCCGGTTTCATAACGTTTATTCTATTCAGATTTCTTTTGGTAGATTGATGAGCATCCATTAAAGAAATACAGAACAATATTTCACTACAGACAAGGACAAAGTGTCGTCGATTACAATATGTACCTTTGGATGGAAAAGAATCTGACATTTATGTAGAAATAAATATTAATTCAAATCTGCATACTTATTGGGCGGCAAAGTAGTAGACATGAATAATGTAAGCTTAAATGAATGTTTCGCCTTATTAAAAATGTGTATCAGTCAATTTGAGCCTTCTTGTGTCATATGCAGTGGACTCTTGAAGTTGTACTTTTCATTTAATACATTTCAGTTTGCTAATGGTGAGCGCACTAATCCTCGAATTCTCCTTATGATCTAATGTATATTTTCTTATTCGTCATAAATTCATCCCTGGCCTTTGCGAAGATTGCAACAGGTAGTGGAATGTGGAATGGAAAAGTGGACACAACCACTTACTTACCTGCTTTATTGTTGCACACGTTCGTACTGCACTGAGAACCCTGATGATGACTTGGGTGTCAAATCATTTGACTCAAATGGAGTGATAAATATTTTAATGTTAATGCATAATTTATGCTACGTTACTTATTTAGGTTTACTTTTGCGCCTATTCTAATTCAAAAATCAATAATTGATTTCTACCACTAACTAAATCAATTATAATTCCTTGTTCAAATGTCGATAATATGCTTGTAGTCTACAATTTTGCAACGTTTTCAATTGCGACATTTTCTAAGTCGTTTTCAAATCCATAGCTGTGGCTTATAAGCCCTCTCTGTCGAGGCGTCTTGTCCGAGTACCTTTTGTCTGTAGAGACGTTTTAAGAAATGCCGATGACTACACCAGCTTTTGCTGGATTTGGATATTTTACGCATTAGTTTTTTCTTTTTTTTTCTTTTAAAAATTCTTGCATGTGTCGAGCGCCCCTTGCAACCCACCCTAGGTCCGCCCCTGCCAATGTGTCGAGAAGTGATAGATAGCCATCCATATTTTGAAAAGTCTGTTAAGCGAACTTGTTCATTGAAATATTTTATGCCGCTAAGTAGTATTTTTCTTATTGGTGATAGCTTTTTTTGTAAGTAGTATTATGAATATTTATCGTTTTGCAATTATGATTAATTCAAATGAAATCACATATTTTATGCCTACTTTCTACCAAATCAAAATTCTTTTTGGAAATATTCAAGTCAGCGTTTTCTATCGACTTTGTTTTGGGCCGAACTCTGACTTTATTACACATAAACATTTCCAT
>JABASC010000708.1:0-33256 GCA_019776185.1 Plutomurus gul | reverse complement strand
AAATGGGAGTGAATAAGTATACGACATTACGGTTTAAGTTTACGAGCAATATTGACTTATGCAAAAATAATCGTGTATCCTGGTTGTGTGTTCGACGTAGTGCTCCAAATTATTTTCTGTGTGTATACGCATGTGTACCTTATAATGTATCGTTTCGGGCATTGACAATTGCATGACTGATGACATAACAGAACACCACTCTGTGCGTGTTATGCATATTTTGTGTTTATGCTCGAATTTGCCTCATAAATAAGATAAATAGGGAGTAGAACGCTTTAATTTCATTGAACTGTGTAGTGCATGCCATTAGAATACTCTTCTCTGATGTCTCACTATGTATTCATTTGTTACGGCTGCGAATGTATGGAAAAAAAAAGTCTTGGGACATTGTAATTTCTGTACGGATATTCATACAAAACTAAAGCGAGAATGCATGTTTAGATTCGATTTTTGCTTCCAACTGGTTCATAAGAGAAAAAAATGTTCGTACTACTATTACTACATAGCGCTTGAGTTACTTTTTGTACTATCTGAATAATAGGAATTTTGTATTGATCTCAATGTTTGCGTCTGTCATGCATAATACATTATTAGTGTGGTCGATGAGTCCCCAATTATTCGACAGTTCGAGTTCAGCGAGGCGTAGTAATCCATAAATAGTAGTTTCAGCTTTGCTTCCTACTGCACACTGTTATCAAGAGATACATGTACAAGGCAAACCCTACAATAAACACTTGTTTCTCGTGCTGGATACAAATAGCGCTTTTACATGACTTTGCGCTTCTCTGGCCAACGGTTTTTAATGCTGTGTATCCTTTTGTCTTTGTTTCAGCGATTGGTCGAACTTTGATTCCGCGTTACTTTCGAAGCATCTTCGACGGTAAGTATTAAGTTTTGAAATCATTATTAAATGCATATGTCATAATTCGGAGTAAAAACATTGCAATACCAAAAAGATATGTAAACATAAGCACATTAAGTGCAACTAATTATAAAACAACATGGAATTACAATCCCTTTATTGGATTAGTTATTGTAGATAGCTTCCAATAAGGCTTGTCAATTCTTGTTACCGTAAGTTTTGAGGTGACCCCTCGTTGGTTTTGGCAAAGATGGAGACAAGTCATTGTATTACATCCAAGTGTAGGCCAAGATATAGAGAGGATTCTGTAGTTGATAATAAATGATGCGCGTTGAGATACTTCCGCATTAACCATTTCATCTGACTTGAAACCTCGCAACCCTTACAAAACAATGGAATTATTTTGACTTTTTTAGGGTCAAATTTCAACCCTTTTGCCATTAAATTTCTCGAATCGCAGTAGAGCGCCCATTTGGGGAAGGTTTTTGGAATGTCTGAGCTTAGTTTATTCCAAATATTTGTAGCTGTGTACACAGGATTTCCACAAGAGGTGTAACCTAGTCCTATCCTGTCATATATACCATCTTTGTCTACCCATTCAACGTAGTACATTTTGTTTAAACTGTCAGAACTGTTAGTATTGCCTAAAATTTGAACACACATTTTTATTATTAATAAATTGAATATTTGTACGGCACAATTTTTATACTAGGGGCTGTACAAAAATGATTTCTAGTTAAAATCGTAGTTTTTTAATTAAAAAAACCTTCTGTCACGGTACTGTCACCACCATATAGGCGTTACATCATTTATGAACAGCCCCTTGTGCATGCCCTATTTTATAATTTGTGTCTAAATTTGCCCTACACTTGCGGTGAGTCTCGATCTCCTTTTCAACGTCGAGATTTGCCTATAGTCGTTACTTACGAAGATATCTAAGGGCTCTCCCTCACTATCGGAAACGTGACCATATCGAATATGGCGCAATAATATTGCTGGTAGAGAACGACTTCTCACAAATATTGCTAGACAGCTTATCCACTGTAAAAATTTGTGTTTAAATTACCCAAGTGCACAATTAATTATATATTGATTATAGCAATGTTACTGTAATGACGTCATCACGTAACCGAGGGAGGATTTTTTGAATTTATCACGTGCCCACGTTGCAGACGTAATAAAAATATGTTCCCTAAATACTATTTAAACTACTGACCAAAAGAAGTATTTTCTCACACGCTGCAGACGTAACCCCAGTTTTGTGGCCCAGAAGAAATTTGGTCTCATAACTTGCACAACTTAAACCCCTCCAACGTTTCATTGTCTTATTTTTCCCCGACGACGTAATCGTAGTCAATGTTTTCTTCTTCTGCCTCAGGGATTACAGGAATATCCAATCTAGATTTTTTAGTCTTAGACATTTTAAACGAAAGGAGCACAATGCACAAGAATTAGCAGTTACGTATAGACAAAAATAAAGGCAGGGTCCAAAGTTAAAATTGTGTTGAAACTTGTTTGCTTTCATACAAAGATGCGTACAATAAAATCGGAAGCTATAAAATTCGATGAATGTTTTTAAGTATTTACCGGGAAGCATTTTCTTAACATTCATTGTAAACATCAATACTTTTATATTTTCTCGAAGGTGGTGTCACAGAGCTGTCCTACAATCTAAGGCATCCGAAAGAATCTTTCCACAATACCAGTATCACTTTAGACTGTGACCAATGTACAATGATCACTGTTCATGGAAAACCAATGTTTACTCAGGTAAAAACAGTAAGACAATGAATTAAATGTACACTGCTATTATAAAAATATAAAATCTAGCACTGGGAATTGATTACCCTTATGTTTCACAGGTGTGTACAGAAGGTAGATTGATATTAGAATTCACCTTCGACGATTTGATGAGAATGAAGTCGTGGCACTTTGCTGTGAGAACAGCTCGTGAGTTAGTTCCTAGAAGTGCTGTGGCAATGCATGCTCAACAACAAGATCCCGCCATGATGGAGCAGCTCTCCAAAAATATAACCCGTCAAGGACTCACCAACTCCACACTCAACTACCTTAGGGTAATCTAAGTTCATGACACTACATTTTTTAGTCCTCTCTAAATTTCATATTTATTAATAAGGAAAAAATAATATTCCAACGGCAAATTGTATGCAAAAGTATGATTTGTTTATTGAAATTTTGATTGCTTGCTTTTAATAGCTTTGTGTGATATTGGAACCCATGCAAGAGCTAATGTCGCGACATAAAGCATACGCACTGTCCCCACGAGATTGCCTGAAAACAACGCTGTTTCAGAAATGGCAGAGGATGGTTGCTCCACCAGGTATTCTATTTCAGTACTTATTGAATAAGTTGTCATATGGAAATGATCGATGTAGTTGTGTCAGCATTGGCAAAAAAATCGCATTTGTGTAAGATAATATTCATTTGTTCAAATCTCAGAAACAGCAAGGCCTCAGTCAAAAAGAAGAAAAAGAAAAGGTTCTGCATCAAATTCAACAGGAAACGCCGTTGGAGGAAATGTAAGTAAACAAATGTTTAACGTGTTATAAAAGTAAATTAGTCGTACTGTTAATGAGCTGCGCAGTACTACATAATTATAATTGGAACAAAGTTGTTCTTGTTTTCGAATAACGATTTAATAGTTGAAAATGTGACATAAATGCAAATACAATTAATTTTATAATTAAGCGAAAAATTAGGCACCGTTGAAACTAACTTTTCTAGGACTGCAGCCATGATTCTGATAAACGTATAATTACATTTCAGTGGAGACAAAAATTAAATATTAACTTTTTAGCCTTTCCTTTTTAAACAATGAAAAAATGATTGCCATGATGTAATCCCACATAAAACAATTGCAGAAATGGCATGCGCCAGCATATTTGCATTTTGTAATTAATTCGTCCTGTTTAACAGTCTCATTTATATCTCAAATGTATGTTCATATTGGTTCGTGATCAACACATCGGGAGTTGGAGACATTGTCCTAATTCAAATTCGTTTCATTTAGAATCCACCGGCAGCAAACAAAAAGAGGTCACCAGGTCCAAGTTTTTCTCTCGCATCTCAGGACGTGATGGTTGTAGGAGAGCCATCGCTTATGGGTGGAGAGTTCGGTGACGAAGACGAGCGGTTGATTACAAGACTGGAGAATAGTCAGTATGACGCTGCTGCAGCTTTGGACACTGAGCCTTTTGTTGCCGATTCCCCTCTCCCAGGTGCCGGAACAAATTCTTGGCCTCCTGCACAAGATAGGCCGCCTCATGGGAACACGCCTACCTCTCAAGATAGCGATAAAAAATCCCCAGCAGTGAGCCAATAAGGAATAAGTCATTTACAAATTTTTAACTGACCATCAGATTCAAAATACGTTAAATACAAAATTCATCAGTATCATTTGGCCTATCAGTTGTGAGTGTGGAAGTTTTGATGTTGGGTCACAAGAAGCTCTATCGTTCAGTGCCACCACCACCGAGAACTTCTCCACTGATTTCGTTTCTTCAAACTTGAAAATTCAGCCCTATATTTATTGTTTACTACATCCCAACTATTATTTGAGGTATTCAAACTACAATGATCTTTTGCAATGGTCATCGTTATTCAAAATTGGTTTCCAAGCCTTAGAACGTCATTTTTACCAGTGAAAAACTTATAGATGATGATATGAATACGTCTCAAATGCTTGAAGTGCAAATCATCATATATAACTTGTTATAAATATTATTACTGAAACCATGAGTGAATGAGTGATGCACAAATTACTGACCAAAGTCACTCTAACTACTGCTATAACCCAAATTTCTCAGAAGACAATTACCAGCACATCAGAGTGTCGCAGTGATTAGTGCAAACAAATGTTTTACATCGAGATGTCTGTCTGTGTATGAATGGAGGATCAGACTCGCGTTCTTATAGAACAAACAGTAAAATACCGTAAATATCATGTTCTTGATACTTGAGTCTTCGCCAATCGTGTGGAGATAATATCAGGAATAGAAATTTCTGATTTCAATTTGTTAATCAAAATATCCGACGGTAATTTTGGATTGGAAAGAGAAAGTCTGGACAAGGGAAAAAGTTCCTTTCAAGCTAAACTTTTGTCTAGGGATTCTTATGATACTTTGGAAATTACCAATTTCGCCTCTATATGATTATCATTTATTTTGATTCTTTACGCGACTTGTGTTTTGCGTTAATTAGTGAATTAGGTGTCAAGTGCACTAAGAAATGCATCTCAATTTTTACGTTTATTTTAACAAGGCGAAAGTAATTCAAACATTGACCTAGATACTACTTATACGTAAGATTAGTACACATTCATATCTTAATGTTAGTACAGACCTACTTACTCACTACTTAAAATTCGTACTAGATAATTTTTAATGAATTTTTTAAGGACAATATTCTATTTTATCCGAACACTAGATTTGTTATAATTAAATATTGTCATTTATTATCTTTCATTAGTGGACTGATTGTTGAATCGGTAATAATAATAATTATTGTTCTGCTTTTATTGTTATACTTATGTTGTTGAATTTGTTATGATGATAAGCGAGAACTAATATTATAATATATTACAGTCTATATGATGATGTACTGTTATTTTTGAGGATTTTCAATGATGTTTTGTTGTGACACTAGTTTAGTTGGGTACCTACTCTATGTATGTTCCTAACAGTTATTACAAGTATATTCTACATTTATATTATACGTACCTCATCTTGTAAACTTCGGACATTATTATCTATGTCTCTGTAGTTTAGTGTAGCTTTCTCCTAGTGCCACTTCCTCTATCCCACCAAAACCCGCAATGGCTGCAATCACACATGCATACACAGATTGGTGTCGGGAAACGATGAATTAACACGAATTGATGTATTGTTCCATGTACCTATCATCATAAACTGCCTCCTCTTTACTCGACTCTATTTGTATTGTATTCTATTCCATGTCACCAACTGTAGTATCACTTTGTAAAAGAACGCCAAATACTATTAATTGTAGAAAAAAGTCACATTTCCCTATATTCAATCAGTTCCATTACTTTTTTTATTTACTTGGTCCAGTTTTGATGACGTAGAGAAACCAAAACAAATAAGAGGTACCTTACCGTAATGTAAGCTAAAAGTCGGGAAGATGACAATGTAATTTATCATTGATACTTGCATTTTTAATTGATCCTCCATCCAAAAATTATTTGTGAATGAAACTGTACGAAAAATACATACATACTACACACTACATGCCCACTGATTTTGTCTTTTACTTGTGGATATTATGAATGTGGATTGAGCTGTATGTTCCCTAAAACGTGTACTCTTGGAAATGACAGTGAACATGTTGTGAAAACTTTATGTGAAATGCAAAGAACAAGATGGAAAGGAACACTATTCTGTTACAATGTAAAGGTGATACAATTACAGTATTTGTGAATTTGTAATGTTTTGATGTGCATAACCATAAGGATCTATTCAATGAAAAGTGCATCTTTTTGGACATCGACAAGAGCATGTGTTCGTTTCCTCATCTTCCGCAATTACCGAATGCCAAATCCATAATGCTGTGCAATTTATTATTTTGATCATGCACCAATTCACAATCCTTCAGTCATGTACAGATACAATTGAATTTGTATTGACACATTCTAATTATGGAGCATATCACGATAATTTCTTCATACATGTGAGATTCTTCTCACTTGAATCACCTTACATAAATATCATAATCGTCTATTACTTGTTAGTACATCCTCTGCTAACATAATAACATACAACAAGTACTTTTACAAGTAAAAATTTATAAAAAGTTTACATTCGTTAGTTGAGGAGAACCAAATGAGAGTTTCCTCAGTCGCTTTTGGTATCCAGTACCCAATACCATCATCCTGCAAATGGTCATTGCAAAATTGTACGCGTATCGTTTTTAGTGTAATCACAATTTTTGCATCTTAAGTTGATATGCCATTGACCTTATCGCAGTAATAACTCCTGATCAAGGTAAACCCACCACTGCACTGCCACACATCTCTCAAGTATTACACTTGCACATAAAACTGCACACTTTTATTGTTACCCATTAATTAGCCAAAAGTTCTCTTTGTAAATTTTCGAGTCTGCATATTTTTGCAGTACGGTGCTTAGGTAATTAAATGACGCTACGTCGTCCCATGTCCATGTTATCTAATTTATGTTGTTCAATTTAAGCCGGGTGCGATTGTGAGGATATTGAACAAAATTTTGGATATTCGTGAAGAAAATTATTACAAAAACACTTGTAGTGTGCATATTATTATTACAATGCATCGTATCTCATTATTTGAAGAAAAGCAAGCACTAAAAAATCCAAAATACGCAGGAAAAGGTCCAAAAACTGTCGAAATACGTACTAAAAAGTATTTTGAATTAGACTAGAAAAATAAAGAATTAGTATCTAAAAGGCTTTATAAAGTTTCATTCACCGAATTGACATCAATTTACACTTAAAACTCGCTATAGCCACCTTTTCCTTGTCAATATTAAAATTATAAACCACTAAATTATTAACAAAGAGTAGCACACCACATAAGTATGCTAAATCGGCGCCTTTGTGCAATTGTCTCACTAAAATTTACAGCCGTAAGAAAAACTAGTCTCAACTTAAGCTCTCTGTATGTTATTGTCGAGTGCATTGAGATCACGGGATAAAGAATTTTATCTTTAAGCCACTTTTGGACGATATTGGCTCAATGTGCTGTTGCGGACTCTTGCTGAGATGTCCTCCGTTGAATAGAGGGCTTCCTAGTGATTCCACAATGGGCACAAGAATGGACCGCAAGGAAATTCTTTGCACGAACCTTCACTCCTTGTGGTACAATACAGATTTCACTTTTCCCTACCCAACTGGCCCTTACCCACACCATTACCGAGGCCAGATATGAGCTCCCACTACTTCCCGAACAATCATTGGGATTTTAACATTCAAAATCTTCTCATTCCGGAAAATAATTTTCTTTTACTTTTCACCTGCGTGTCCGGAAAGTAGCCTCCGGAAAATATATTCATTATATTTTCTTTATTTTTGATTGTCAGCATGTGATATTCACTTCTTTGCATAGCCCGGGTGTCTAAATCTTCGTTTAAAGTCCTTCTGCCTGGTGTCCTTTTATAACGAAGTCGGCCGGATTTATTTCTGTCACTGACACTTCTGGATTCACTGTATCGCTTAAGCACACTGTAGACAGTTGGTCGCGAAACACCTCTTTTTGAGAACTTTTAATATTTCAACAGGTGTTACCTGTTAAATGGAGCTGAAAATTTTTACCATGTACCACGACCAATTCGCATTCCCTTCATTTTTCAATTTCAACATGAATTGTTATAAATTTTCTTAAAACCTGTATCAATCCCATTCTGTTTAGCTGCTTTTTTATTTTATCCCCTTCCGGCGTACTCTGGAAAGAGCTTATTTACTCTGTCTCTATTTCCGGTGAAAGTTTTTTCGGCATTATGATTCACTAGCATCAAGAAATTTTATTTGCCACAAAAAAATTTAAATGAAGAATCGGTAAAATAAGGCGCTCCAGACATCGTACAATAGAGAGAACAATATTTTCTAATGGAGAAAACACTCATACTTGAAGCAAATGTCAAAATTCGTTAGTTTCTCCCCCCGCTCCCAATTGTAAAGTCTTGTTTAATAGTCACAATAGGTTTTAAATGTTCAATTTTCAATTTATAGGACACTAAGGTTTAACAGCAGTTTTAATCCTAGAAAAGTCATTATTTGGGATGTAGAAGTTCTACCTATAGCATAATTTCATCAAATATTGGCGACCTTCAAAAATTATTAGAAAATGATTTACGTCGCTGGGTTAAATTTTTTGCTCGCATTGAGCGCGTGTGAGCGAAAGTAACCAAATCGATTGAAAAAATTTAAGTGAAAGAAGGGAGCGAAGCTAACAATAAGTGAAAGTTTTTAGCGAAGGTAAATTCGCATATTTTGGATGGCTACAGCTCCATCACCATGGTTACCCAATACTTATAGCATATCCAGAATCCAGATACCCAGTTCGTCGTCATCCCCTACCTAAGCGAAATGACTTCAAGCAGATTGTCTTCGATTGATCGCTTATTATTATTACAGCGAAATTTGTAACTTAGCGAAGCAAATATATTTTCTAATCGTTTTTTAATGGGATGAGATCTCAGAAGAACAGTCAGACTGTGTGTGAGTGTGAGGTCATTTGGTTTTCATGAAAATGGATTTTTGCTGCACCCCTTTTGCATCTGCCTCTGGGTGTGATTACTTTCATTTTAGTAGCAACAATTACAAGTTTACAAAATCTACAAAGTAAACATAAATGTAAATAAAGGCAAAATTTAATTTCCATTCATTGAACTTCTTTGATCATGATATAACAATATTTTCATACTTCTCAAATAGCAAATCGTTACAACATGAAACTGACAGTAGCGTTTAAATAATTCAGCGGCAAATTCTTCAATGATTTGTATCCACAGTAGATGGACTGCACAATGTTTCTTCAGGTTATGCACCCAACTGTTAGCATTAGCTTAGTACTAGATAGATATCTATGCTAGACACCTCTCGCTCGTGTAATTCATGGTTTCATAGAATTTTAACCTTTCTATAGAATCGTATTTCAATGCAATATTTCAGTCACCGTGTCACCAACCTTCGAAATTACAGCAGTTTATAAATTTGGTTACGCTTAAAGGGTTTAGTGATGGCATTATTTCATTACTATTTTGTCGTTGCTGCATGTTATACTGTAGTTTGTACAAAGGTAAATAAATATTTGGTGGTTGAGGCTGGGCTTGGTCGCTTATTAAAAGAATCTCTGGGTGATTGGTTTACCTTTAATTCTGTTACAGAGCTACACAGTACACCTTGCAAGTGGCGGAAACGGTGATACAAAATAATACAGCAAGTGCTACAACACAAACAAGCAAAGAAAGGCTGAAAAGGGATCTGGTGTATGTAAGTTTGCTGAAGTTAAGTTGTTGCTACATCAAGTTATTTACCTGCGAGTGCACCCAACCAGCTTGAACCTACATATGTCTCAGGAATATACAGTCGTACGAATCCAATCTTCTTTGCCGAGTCCACATTATATGAGAAGTTAGAAATATATACCTATTCCTGACCTGACAATGAGTAGCGTCGTACATAGCGAGGGAGCCAGAGAGAGATGGTAATATTATGACGAGAGCAACTTTTCATACAATTATAAACATGGTTAGTGGGATTAGTGCTGCCAACCGATACATTTCCTCCGCAACCCGAGCTGAACACTAGCAAAAGACAAATGAATGTGGACTGCACGGACTGCATAAAACTAAATGCTCCAACATGCCCCAAATTCCCAGCCAAAAAGTGGGATCCAATTTTAACTTCTCAATTTGCTCATTTCAATTAATTTACATTGTGATTTTGTCGATATTGTACCTACCTTCTAGTATAGTGAAGGAGGCACACATACACAGATTGTCTATATTATCTGCATTGGCAGGGGACTGCGACACCACCCTCCTTTAATTAAAAAAAAGTTAACTTGTGTTAGAAGGCTGTCTGGATCCGGATAGGATCGGCGTAATACACGTAGCCATAAAATTATGCTTGTATAGATCAAATGAGGTAATATTAACGTGCACATTGTATGCGTGGGTCTATGGTTCTGGTCTTATGTGAACTAGAATTATTTTCATGCTTTGTATCTGGTGGATCGAATTTCGCTTTAACTTTAAAAATTTTTAGGAATATTTTCGACCCGATTTGATTTGAATTAATTTCCGAGCTCGAAAGTGACCTGAGCTTGGCTTGATAGGACCGGGATCGTACCCCGTTGACTCCCCTAGGAGGTATGTGCCCACGGCTTATGTACATATCTTTGTACATTCAGTACTTTGCATTTACTTACAGTGCAGTGCATACGTTTCTAATAAAATAAAGTGGGTTGGCCAAAGAAGATGGCAAAGGAAAAGTATATTATAGTGTTGTCTTGTTGTACACTCAGAACATTTGCCCTGAAGCCCTACTCAGGAATTTCAAGTCAAGGAACTCTTACTTAGCTCTTGTTCCAAAGAACGAGAACCCTTTAGTCACATTCCAATCCATTCACTACTAATTATGCATACGGCATCCCATCACTGCTTGCACTTCATTGCACTTGATTCGTGTTGCCTTGTCTTGTCACCTACGCTTGTTGTGTTGTGGAAACACTGTTGCGAAAAACCTTAAAAACACAAAATTCACACCATAATTGACGCTTGCTATCGTTTAGTGCATTTAAAATTACAAGTGATTATATTCCACGGACTTCTCCTTGCCACAACTCAAATAGTGCTCTCTTACCAACACTCAAACCCGATAATTTTGTTGCACAAGGAAAAAGTTCTATGCCTACCGTGCACTTCCAAATTCTCCGATTGACGATATTTCGTTTTGTTTAACAATTACTCATACTTTACCATGAAATTGGTTTTTTAAAGATATTGATGTAAGTAACAATTGTGGTTATCCACAATATCCCTACTACATAAAGCTGCGTGGCCATTTAAATCTGTGCTACTGTACACTAATTTTAATTGTCAATTGCAACAATTGCATCTGTGCTTTTCGTATCAAGAATTAACAATTAAGATTTAAAAGTTTTTGTTATAATATTGTGTTGTTTCATTTTATGTTCGTGTATCGCCATCACCATTTACTTGAATAGTGCAAGTTATACTTTAATATCAAATGTGTCGTCGTCGACTGTAATAACAGTTGTCTACCATGTTAATGTGTGGACGTTGCAAGCTAATTCGTATCAATACTAAAAAGTGAATTAATCAAACGAGGGATGTGTTAATAGATAATACTTAATAAGGATCACTCTCTGATGGCCACATGGAAGATATAGCTGAATGATTCTGTAACGCATCGCAATAACAATTCATTTGAACAAATTCACCGTAAGTTTTAAGACTTTTCAAGTTAGAGCCAGTACTTTTAGAATTACGATTGAAGATGTGGGATTTTTAATTCTATGCATGCATTATATAGTTATAAGTAAATAGTTAGTAGGGATAGTGTGGTATTTGACACTGAATTTTATTGGAATTTGCAAACTCGATTTAACAGCTATATAGTATCAAGAGAATTAACGCTATGATGGTGTTAAGTTTCTAAAAGAGATGTCTCAGAAACTCCAATACGTTAGAAGCACAAAGGGGGAGGTGACACCCCTCGGAATTCATTTTAGATTTGTCTTATTTATAATTTTTCACCCTTTTTCTGGCCTCCTCTCAAATTCTATCAAGCGATTAAAAGAAGATTGCTTGAAAAGTGGATCGTAATGTCTGTTAACGTGGTCAATGGTTAGCATGAAGGACGCAGGATTTTTGATATTTCAAAACTAAAATGGTAAATAAATCGGAATAATCCACATTGCATTGCAGCAAAAAGAATCTTTACGTTGATTTTGTGTAGGGTTGTTATTATAGTCCACCCTTTCGTACAAATTTCTTATTCTATGAAGATCAAATGACAACAGTTTAGTAAATATTACCATGCAAAAACCAAGACAGTATCTGAAAGTGCGTCTAAAACTTGTCCACGGATTCATTGTAATCATTCATACCAGCGGCTAACCCCCCTCGCGCGAGAACCTGATTACGTAATACTTGTTCGTACCCTGTCCTGTCATTCTGCCTCTTCGGGCAACGTTCACTTGAGCGAAATCCGTGCTCCACCATTATAAATTTTCTACCCTATGAGTAGCGTCATAAACATAAAAAAGCAGTTAGCAACCTCTTCCACAAATGAGGCGTAAAAACTCAAAACAGAAAACTTTTATTTCAATTCTTAACCGTTGCTCTTGTTAAATGACTCCATCATTTTCTCAAATTTCAATACTTCTTCGTGGTTTTTAATTAAATTCAATTTAATACAACAAAGAAAATTATCATATTTATTTACTACTTAATTATGATTAGCAGCAATCTGAAAATAAGTTCACAGTGAGCTGATAGCTACTTAAAATATTAAATTAATTGCTTTACGCAGATAATTGTCTGTGTAGGTGTAACGCAACGTAAATTGCTTGTTGGAACCTGTACGATGTACTTGCACTATAGATTGCGTGTACATCTTGGTGTGGTGGTTGTTCATTCAGTGCAGCAGAGAGAGCGGTGAGCGGACGAGTGTGCGATATAACATTTTAAGCAGACTACAGGACAGTTGGTTGGGATTGGGATAGATAGATAGATGGTGGTTGACCGTTTGGATTTTACTTGAAAATTCGTCAATATCTTGTAAGTAATGAGGATTTCAAATTAACTTTGTCACAATTACAAATTGCGGAAAATTTCTTACATACTTTATAAAATGTTTATACGGTGTCTTAAAAGAATTTACATTGAAGAACGAAAGCACTAAGTAAGTGAGAAGAGAGAGGCATTCCGTATTTGTTGTTACTTAGTAATATTCATTATTAGAAAGTATCCAAGTCAATCTTGAATTGTAATAACTTTGAATTACAATTTAAATTATGTAATTGGTCTTTTCTTATACGGACATGCCGTATATGTATTATTAAACCGAAAATCAGCTGTGCGTTGAGTTACACGCTCTAGTTCGATATTTAATTGCTAATTACGAACCGTGAACCATAACAACAGCTGACATTTATATAACATTGTTTATTTTTTTAACGTGGCAGTGCACCAACAAGTACGTTTAAACTGTATTTGAGAATACACGTGCTATTTTATTGATGTGATTGTTTATCTCTCTCTGATAAAGGACAATTAAAGCAATTATGAATTGATAATTCACATATCTAAATAGTTGAACATCTTGTATAAAACGGAGAACTTTTCTTCGGGTAAAAGCTTTGTTTTTTATATGAATTAAATTGTTCTATGTCGTCATTTTAAAACGAAAGACAAATGATATGGATAAATTCTTTGAGTGATTAGTAATTGGTAATATTGACTGACTGTTGATATTCTTTAAAATCATTGCTGCGATGAAAATTGATAGGGAAAGGAAAGGAAATCAAACGACCTTAGCATTGCCATAAAAGTAAATTTGTCCTTGAATTTAATTATTAATCATGACTGACATTACCAAATAATATCCTTAAAAATTAAAAACTATTGGAGATTTGATTGCAGTAAATAAGGCGTTAGCATGAACAACCAGTAATACGAGTTCAGTTTAAGAAAGCAAGTTATTGCTATACAAGTATGTGAAAATGTTAGGTGTATAATAAATTTATTAATAAATGTTGTCAATATTTATTATTAAATTTATTATACTTGGACCTCGATATTCGTGTGACCTTACGATTCGTTTGAAAGGGTAAAACTTTCATAGATCCTACGAAAAACAAATTGACTAATTTCAGCTTTCGATATTGGTACTAAAAAATGTTGGTTTTCAGTCAACAAAATTTTTATATTTAATTTGACAACGGTAAAAATGTATTTCCGAATTTTGTCATGCCCATTTTTGCGGTCATTGTGTGAGCGTATATGTTAGAAGCTTTGGTAAACCATCATTTTTTGTTTTTCTGTTAAGTTTTATTTTGCGGTTACATACATAGACACACACCGACACACCTCACAGTTTTCGTTACATATTTTCTTTTTCTATGTGTACAAAGAAACTAGCATGTAACCTTGCTAAACTGCCCACTAATGACTAAACATTGGAGCTTCTAGTAGTAGCCCTATACTACATATACTACCACTGACGCAGTGGCAGTGGGCACATGAAATTGCAAAATTAAGTTGGAAATAACTTTAAATTTCTAAATCAGAAGTGAGTGCGATAGTATTACTGTAAGCGTTGTGGTTCATATAGCTTAGAAGTAATTTTGCAACAAAGATTGTTTTAAAAATGAAGCGATTAGTTTTAATCATGTGAGCAGTGAAATCCTTAATTATTTTCAATTGAAATTGCTGGTTTCTTGGTAGTTCTCTGCATAGAGGGTGTACTATTGATACACCTCAATGTTACTATGTTACACATTGGTTTATTTTCCCATGAGAGTACTTTCTAAATAAGGAGAATTTTAATGATTCGTAAAACGTTGTGTAAATAGATGCTTATTTCCACTGCTATAGCACAGTGAATCGACCGAATCGTAATTGTTGTGTTGCCTGAAGGATAATGAATAAGAGTTTGGAGAATGATGACCATACTTTTTTAGGAATTCACTTGCAATCGCAGTATTTCACCGCTGTGTAATGAAAGTGTTGTAACGTTTGTCTTCTTTCTTGTACTTTTTGCAGATTTTGGGCATCCACGCAAATCATCAACCTCACTTTCATCATCATGTCTTCGTACATAGTGGATCTGTACAAATCTGTCTTCCGCCGCCACTTATTCTCCACCAACATTTTTACTAATCATTTAGTTTAGAACAGATTGTTACTCATTATGTAGATTGAAGCCTGTGTAACAAAAGACAAAGATGGCAGATAAAAAGAAGCGTTCGAATATATTTTACAATGTGAATCTGCAATTTGGTGATAACAAACGGTATAGAAAGAGATTTGTGTAACTCATGAATGATCATCAAATGAAGGACTGATTTTGAGTAGTGCGTGATGTAACAGAATGCAAGAATCAGTAATATATAGACGCACAAAAACAAGTCCTCTCTTTAGCGTTGCAACATACAGCAAGGGTAAAGACTAGACATAGCTCGCAGTGACTGTAAACAAAATGGATTTGCCAAGCACACCTTCACCTGCTCCTGCTCATGTTTTAAGAAGACGTAAAAAAAGATCCACACCAACGAATAATGCTCCAGGATCGTCGTTGAGTGGCTTGAATCGAAGTAGTATTCGCGTGGTCGAACTCATAAGGAGTATGGTGGGCTATGGCTTCACCATATCTGGCCAGAAACCGTGCCTATTAAGATGTATTGTGGAGGGAAGCCCAGCCGAAAGGGCTGGACTGAAACCCGGTAATTGTCTGGTCGGTGTCAATGGCAAAGACGTATCTCACCTTGCCCATGACGACGTCGTCAGAATAATTGGATCGTGCACTGGCTTACTTCGGCTGCACGTCGCAGATTCTTATTTTAGTGAAAGCTCTGATGACGAATCATTGCAGGTAAGAAGACAATTATTTCGATCAATATTTTTATTAAGCATCGCATGAATTATTCATTACTTCTATATTCGTACAATGTTTCGTTCCTTGCTGTTTAATAGCCCTGCTTTCGTTCCCTGTACACAACTGTTTGATTGTTTAATGGTTTTGACATTGTTGTTTGTCATGTGTGTATGTTTGTGTGTGTGTAGGCACATCAGCCGAGGCCAAAGTATCCCCACCGACCACGACCTCTTAATAAAAGTGCTTTAGCCAAAAAGCCTCCCGTCCACTCAAAATTGCCTTTATTAGATTGTGCACCTAGTGACAACTCATTAACGAAACCAATACGACCGTCACCGTCCACTCCAGAGCCCTTATCACGTTGCTCATCTCCGTCTGCTAGACGTGCATCATGGGACCCACTAATGCCCACACCTAGGAAGGCACCCAGGCCACCCTTACCCTTTGAAGGTGGTGAAAATCTCAGTCCAGTCGTACTCACCAGTCGAAATCAAGAATCCTCCCACAGTTTTACGAATGTAGGAAACTCAAATGTCGAAATCGTGCGTGTGTTTGCCCACTTGGACACGCAATCGACCAGCAATAACAATCTGAGCACAAAAACGGCCAACAAGATGGACTTTCCGATCGGTAGCAGCAACGGTAATGATAGATTCAATACGCAAAGCAGTAGTGGCAGCAGTGCTCGAACTCACAATTTATCCAGCTTTCGGAAGGGCAGTCCCAGTGCAAGAAGTAGCTCGAGTTTAGCTGCTGAAAATGCAGAACAGCAATCAACATATCAAGCTGTCGTAGGCTACATTGGATCCGTTGAATTGCCTGAAATTGAAGAGAAAAGACGTCTTCAAGCATTGTCCGCTTGTGTACGTAGACTACGTCTAGAGAAAAGAGTAAGTGCAATATAAAAAGGTTATATACTACTATAGAGAGAATCTTTTGTTGCTCTCCAGTTTTTTTCATTGGTTAATAGAGAGGCATGTGATATTTTTACATTTGCTTTGTGCCACACATTGTTCAGCTGACTGTTACTAGAAAAACCTTACTGTCATGTCATGCTCGGTTGTATTTGTGTAGTATCAGATTCTTTTCAAGACTTAAATCTTTGATGCGTAACTTTTAATATTGTTTCTCATTGAAAACATGGTGACTGCGCTTAAAACAGGAATTCAACTTATCTTCATTTAGTGGTCGTCATGTTGGCACTTGTATTTCAATGCATCGCCTCAGCTTGTTAAAGATATTGTTCTCTCTCTTTGTATTGGAGAAAGGATAGACACGTTAAGTTTCTATTTTTATTGTCAATTGCAGGTCCGCAGTATCGTCTTATTGAGAATTCAATCGAATGGAATTAGTCTGTTTAGCTCCAGCCAAAATGTGCAAAACGGGCCACCATTGGCATTCTACTCGTCTAGTATTATAGCGTTTTGTGGTGCATACAGTGATGACCGGAGATTTTTTGGTCTGGTAACCTGTACTGGACCGAATAAGAATAGCTCCTGCCATGTGTTCATGGTGGAGCCGAAACTGTTGAGTCATCCTGAGCATTTGAGAAGGGCTCGCTCCTTTGGAATCCAGTGCACTTCACTGCCATTGCCAAAGTACGGCCAAGTTCTAGGCTTGCAAGAATGTGCCGAATTTCCTGCCACAGCAGATCCTGTTCTTAGTTCTATCCTGCGATTATATCGGACGGTGGAAGAGCAACAAACGCAGCGATCCCCCAGTGAAGCCTCCACTAGATTAGAAAGCACAAATTCCAGCAATAGTGATTCTGGTATTGGATTTCGAGATGATAGTGACAGAACTAGTGCAAGAATATATGACATTGTGGAGCCAGATTTGGCCCTAGAATTGAGACATAGTCGCCGCTCTCCCATCCTCAGGAAGAGATTTCCAATATCGCACAGAAAAACCGCGTCTCATCAACCCTCCTGCGGTTCCAACCACCAGTCCACCTCTCAACATGTGTGCAAAGTTGTTCCATCGTGTAGTCGACCTAAAGATAGAACATCGTCCCGCATTTCGAACCCTTCTTGCTTTTTCTCCGACGTTGCTGATCAAGCCGGCTTCCCAGCATTTCAGGTAGATCATAATTCCATGCGAGAAATCTTAAGGATGGATGAATCGGAAGAGACGGCCGAAGAACTGAAGCCAACGAGAAGAACAACTACGAAAAATGTGTCTAGAGAACGACTTAGCTTAAACCCTTGTTCATCACGCCAGTCATTAGTACCGCGTCACATTGAAGTGTCCGTCCTTGTGACTCCTCCTCGTGTTCGCGAGAAAAGGGTCAGCATGGAGAAAATGTCTCCAATTTCACCGGACGGAGGAGGAAACCGTTCTTTGCACTCAAATAGTACTCATCGCGTATCCCTCACACGAAATGGAACACGAAGTCTCGATAATCTCTGCTCACCCGAAATTCTCGCACAAAACAGCCTTGAATCCAAAGGTACCATTGGATGTTCCACACCTGCTCTCAACCAGGTAACACTGCTTTATAATGCTCTCATAGTATGTATGTATGTACATAGATAGTAGGTAGTTAGTGCTCCTCCTTTTATTCGTTCTCCAACTGTGCCACTCAAAATCTGCGGCCTCTGTACATTTCGACCGCACACAGGCCAGGCCGTTGCAAGTGTAGCATATAATAATAATATCTACATATAACTACTACCTATATAAGTCCCACGGACCTTTATTTTAAGTGTCTACCCATGTATATAGATTCAGGCGAGCATTTAATATTCGAATTTCTTTGGATAAATACTTAAATACTACTACGTCTTAGCAGTCCGTCTTTCTTGGGATTTCTGTTGTGACCATTTATGTTGACAAAATGTAACCCAACACCTGCAAACTGCAAAATATGCAGTATATTATTTATGCAGGCAGGTTGGTAGTCCACAAGGTGGTTTAAAAATAGTCCGTGTCCGTACACAGTGTACACATATAATACAGAAGAAGCTAGTACGAACATTAATGTGTTGTCGCCAATGTTGTGGAGTATAGTGAGGTATTTGGAGAGAAACCTAGTCCTAGTACTCTTACAATTAGTTAGACTTGCTGATAGGATAGACCTTTGTTCCTTTACCATTAAAGGGTAAAAAGTGTCTGGTGGATCCACAAAATATTTTCATTCTTCTTCTGTAATGGAATTTCTTGATAGGAACGTTTACTTGCCAAGGAAACTAAATGCCTTGGAGTGAACGTAGGATGATGCATTTTGCTTGGCTAAATAAAAGCGTAACCGTGAAATAAGGATGAATCACTAGTGTACATAAACTGTACACTTTTGTACTTTAAACAATTCTCACGCAAAACCACTTCACCTTTCTGTGATGCTTTAATATAGCGCGCGTGTGTAGTGTGTGTTATTTAATTCAATTTGATTAAGAGTAGTACAAGTACAGAGAATTAATAACTCGAGAATTGGATTGATGATATTATAAAGACATTTTATAAGATCTACTCGTGATTTTTATTTTAGTAGAGTTTAGGCATAAGCATTGCGTTTTGATGGTAATCAGTTTGACATGATTTTTGTGATTTTTTACGAATAATCCTCCGCCCCAGGCGGAAATTGCGCAAATGGGCTGGCTGTGGTTTAATGAAATACAATAAACTCCTACTTACCCACCATTGCGTATTGTTAAGGTTGGAGTTGAAGTAGTAGGGCTGAAACGGAATCGACACAACGCAAAGAAAAAATCCCACGCTAAAAGACGCAACTGGGTTTGTTTGTTTGGTGTGGATGAGAAATGACTGAACAAGGAGCTAACCATCGTGTTGTAATTAATAGATGAAATATAAAGAGGCGATGCATACATTTTTGGTCAAAATAATATATTTTACGTTTTACATGCCTTATTGTTAGTGACTTTACCTAGCTTTCTGTAGTGGGATACGTAATACCAGACCGGGAATATAAAATAATGAGGTTGTACGTTTGGCGAAGTTGTCGCTTTTATTGCACAAGTAGATACATGTGTTGTGTCTTTTGTTGATATGCAAACTTTGCGAACATGTTAGCCTTCTATAAAATACTAAAAGTAAGATTCTTTAAAGTATACTGCAATGAAATTGTGTTTAACTTCGTCTTATCCTTCAAAACAACCTTTTTTCAATTTCAATTTTATAACAGATACAAATAACATTCAGTCATCATAATGTTGTGTATTTTTTGTTTACAAATTACTAAGCTCCAAACAATAAAATAATTTACTAATTCTGAAAATTATTCAGTACAAGTATAATGTAAGGAGATAATTTGAAATGCTACAACTAATATTTGAAAGTACAAAATGAAATTAGAAATCCCAATTTTCTCATTCTCAATCATTCTCAACTAATTTCTAATTGTAATCTAAGCTAGTACAATTTCAATTCTAATTTCCCTTCTAGATAAGTGGACCACGCATTTTATAACCATTATGGTGTGTAATTGGTGTATCTACAATCACAAGATAATTGCTACATGATCTTAAACGTTAAAATGAAACTACAAGATGAAATGGATCGCATCCTTGATTATTCTTTAATGTATAGTCTTGTCTACGAATTTCTCCTAATTTTGTACTTAAATTTTAAAAATTCGTAATTTTTTTTACATACAAACGTACATCAAAACAGCTTCTAACGTTTTCAATAGCAAGAATCAACCTATCAATGAACGACAAATTATAGCTACTCACATATTGCAACGGTTCCATTAAGAGAAAGCATTAATTGTAGCGAGTTTGGATCATTAAATTACATTCTAGAATGTTACTTGGTGGGTTCTGCGTGTTGCGCTAATTTTATTGCACCTAGTATATAAAACCATCCCTGATTCGATTTACACAATAATGCAGCATTATACAAGCAATATATTATTTTTGATGACAAAAACGCTCACTCCTCAAAGGTCACAGCGTTGGATAAGTGCGTGTATAATCCATTAATTGCTAATTTGATGTACACGTACTCGTGTTCTACATGTGCTTTTACCTTTGTGTTTTACATCATTACACTTTGCCTCTGTATAATTTAATAGTTACACCTACTGCACTATATATTTGTTAAATATATGTGTGCATTCATTCATTTGTTCACTGCCATGACAGATAATACTAGAGCTACTCGTAGGGTACGTTCAACACCACAAAATGCATTTATTGAAGAATGCAACGACGACTCAGAATTAGCAAGCAATTAGGTTTTTCGTTCCCATTGTGTACGCCACTTCTTCTGAGGGTTTAAAAAATTCACACCTAACCAGTTAACACTTGCTGCACAATGCGACAATCACAGTAACGCATCGTCAGTTTTGAGGTTGTCATTTCCTATCCATAGAGAAGTGGCTTTGTAAAACAGCAACTATGTGTACGTTGCAGTACGTACAGAAAAGCAATGCACAAGGATAATTATGCCTATAATAATGCCTATAATCATCATGCATTGGCTACTACTTTGTATAATATAATAATGTGTTGTCTATGAGCTGTGTGTCCAATAAGTGTTGCCAGCACGTAAAGGACGTACCGATATATAAAATCATCCAACTATTTTTAAAGGTATTTTAATGCCCTTAATTATGGGAAATGTTGGAGTTAACATTGCATTTACAAGATTAATTAAAAGAATAAAAGATCCCTTTTTGTCATAATTTATTGTAAGTGTTAAGTATTTGCGATTGATAATTTCAATTTTTATTTAAACTTGTTTTTCCTCTTCCTCATTCTAATTTTCTACTACTCTATATTAAGTATTAAGGTTGGATTTGATTAGTTAATGGGTTTGCTACAGTTTGTAGGACAGCCCTCTAAAAAAGAATTTGTTTCATTCGATTATTTATTTATTTTTATTGTTTGACTGCTGCACAGCGTGCATCACAGTGTCAAATGTATTTATGAGGCCGTTCTAAAAAGGTTTATATGCGATTTTGATTTATGTGCTAAGAAGGTTAACCACCAAATCCTTTGTTAAGGGTCGCTACGAAGTCTATAACTTTCGTGCAAGTGTTGAGAAAAATTGCTTAATTGCTATAGCCGAACCGATATGATTGATCACGTTAAAGGTGCTATTGGAAATAGCATTGACATTATTCTTAACTGATGACATCTCTTCGATACCGGAGACTAGAGACCCCCCCCCCATTTGAAAATGTTGATCCAATAATTTTTCCTTTTGCATGCGGTTGTTTTCATGACAATCTTATTTAATACAATCTGCATCCCATCATCGTTACTATATCCCAGCAGAACTTAAATATAGGTATATAGTATAATCTTGCTTTATTTAGTTTGTACATGTTTCTTGGTAATTTAATAATAATTATTATTATTAGCTCAAGTTCATTTTCCTTGTACAATATTTTCACTTATCAAGTTTGCAATTCACTATTGTACAGCTTCTTCCAGCAAGTCTTTGTAACAAATGAGTGATAGACCTAATAAATTCTTCAGAATTCAGGATGTATTTATCAAACAGCACAGATTTGGGGGAATCACAGAGTTAAACGTTTTATTATTAAACAGCATGTGTTGCAGTTTGCAAATTACAGAATTGTATTCGCAAAATTAAAATCGAAATATTCAACAACAAAATTGTTAGACATGAATGATAAAACGATATTGGTTTTCCATTTGTAAGCTTTTTGTAAATTCATTTTGTCGTTCAATTTGTAAGCCATTAATTATAACCACTAATCGATTTAGTCATTTATTGACAACGACAAGTCACATACTTTTTAGTTATCTCCGTTCCCTAATTATAAAAAATTGTGTTATTCTCAAATACCGTGCTATCTGAAATGATAGTAGTGGGAAGAGTGGCTAATTCTTGGAAAAATGACCAAGTCAGCATTGTCTAATATTGTACATCATGTCATGTAATAATGTCGTGATTGATTTATATAACAGTAAAAATGTGGACCGCTGAATGTGTTGTTTGAAGTTGCAAGCAAGTGGACAACAGGGCGGTGACTCGACAACAATTTGATTTGTGCAAGGTGACAATATAACAATGTGTTTAAACCGATCATTTGAATGACTTGACGACATTGGCAATATCTAAAGTATTTAAGTGTGTTTTGGCTGTATAAATATAGAATAATCTCCGTGAACTGATAATTCTAACTGTGGCATAATACAAACACTGCTAAAAAGAAGGCATGAATAATAAACAAATGCATCGCTCTACGAATATCAGTGCACTGGCAGCAAAATCTTTAACTGTTTCGATAGCACTTGATGACACAATAGAATGTTTATTGTTCTACTTGCCAAGTGTAGACACAGCATTTTTATGCCATGTACAGTCATTCATTATGCAGTTAGCGAGCTAGGAATACATTTTCCTTGAATATATTTCCATCTGTATGTTCACAGCCTGTCTCATGTTATTATTCTGGTCCATTTTCAATATTATAGTGCTCCGACTGAATGATTATGCATACTTTCATCTGGTTGGGAGAGTTGGTTGTAGTTGAGCTACATTTTTCATGTATACTGCTGCTGCAGACATTGTGCTGTCCACATTTTAGTTTACTGCGAGTACTGGGCAGAAGAAAGTGCTACTTTTATTATGTCGCATGTAGGACAATTAGAAATTGGCAACCACTGTGTCGTAGTGGTGGTGTGCACAACATAGGACCAGTTGTGATAAAATGTGTGATTGTAACAGCGTGTAGAAGATCTATTAACGCTTTGTGTGGCTAAATGGAACTACTATGGCATCACATAGCAATAACGAATACTAAAATACTCGACTGACTGCAGATAAGATGACAAATTGTTGAACTGACTGACTGTGAGGTGCCTTCTATTATTAACGGCCTATATATATATATTTAAACATGAGGACGCGTATAATGACAACTACGTATGGGGTGGACGAGAAGCATGTTATTTACAAGCAAATACTCTTGTATGACATGTTATAATGCATTTTTCGAAAGAGGAAAAATTTCTACGTCAATTAATTTAATTATTAATAGGCAATAAATAGAGTAAATTCGTGCGATGCGGTTACGATTTTATCAATGGATTTTCTTTGTAGGGGTTTTGCCAAGAAATCGTTATATCATTAACTGTGATTGAATTAGCGTGTGCTGGTGATGTGTGTTGTCGAAGTAGCTATAATGCTATTCTTTGAAAAGTAATTAGTGCTGTTGGATTTCAGTATTTTCTGGGGATTGATAGGCATTTTTGTCCTTATATGGTGGTCCACCGAGTCCAGCCTAACAGTGGTGCTTGTCTGATAGATAAATATCTTCAGATAATCATTTGTGAGATATTAATAGTTCTGTTGTCGTTACATTTTTCTTGCTGATGAATGCTGAACGTGGGAGGCTCCTGTACTTCTAGTTGAGAATTGACATTGTCACGAAAATAGTGCATGCCTGGTTGTTGTGAGTAGATACGAGTATCAGTGACTTAAATAAACAAATAGACTGCCAAATGCATAGAACTTGTAATATATTATGAAAAAAGGCAGAGCAGGCATGCAATTGTTTTACTGTATGGTGGTAGCCGTTGAAAGATTCGTGTATGAGATACTCGTCGGCTGAAGATAATCTTCTGCATGCGCAAAACAAAGTTTTTGACACTTTCAATATAGCTAACTGCGTTGTCTAACCAAAACATCCTTTCGGTAAGTCACAGTCACACAGAGTCTCGCTATTTTCAATTGGTATTAAGTGATTCGTGAGAGAGTATTGAGTTTCATTTCGGCTGGAAGCTACCACAAAGCGAGAGAGAGAGAGAATTGCTTGATTTTTCATAAAAGAAATTTCATTTCATCTTTGCAGCATTTTTCGTGGCTGCAAAAATTAATGTTTACAAAATCGTTACACGCCACATACAAACATTAGGCAGTGAATTCATTGCATCCCTATTAAACTCTCCGCAAAAATGTGTGTGCATGTACGATAGGAATAGCAAATATATTTTATTTTATCTAATCTATTTATCTGACAAAGGGCTTCACGACAATACACGTCCTCCTATGTAAGCGAACGCTGCCAGCGACTGGTGCTTTAACCGACTACTGAGTCCAGTTAATTCTCTG
Organism: Plutomurus gul; assembly: GCA_019776185.1. Taxonomy (NCBI): domain Eukaryota; kingdom Metazoa; phylum Arthropoda; class Collembola; order Entomobryomorpha; family Tomoceridae; genus Plutomurus; species Plutomurus gul. The sequence goes on along the minus strand of JABASC010000708.1, from coordinate 8,208 downwards.
TGTTCACAATAATTCTCTTCATCTGCCTACTGCATTCATGTAGCGTTTCGCTGCTGGTTTTTCAGAAAGGATACATCTCCTTTTGAAAACGTTCGTATACACAGTATATTTTCACTGACAAATTCATAATCGCCATAATAAACTCATTTCAGTAATTTCCCATTATTGATAACAGAATACACGGATTTCGTGCACGTAATAAATTTTATGTGGACTGCAGTAAGTGGAAAATAGAATTCTCCAGCCACAACCATTTTTGCTGTTGCCACTCTCTTGTGCAATGCAGACAACGGAAGGACTTACCAATAATATTGCTTTTTGCGGCAAAATTGCCACACCTTGTCATTTGTCCATGTTCGTCATGCAAGGAAGAAGGATAGTGTTTTTCGACTGCTGAGCAAATAAAATGTAGAACAAATTGGATCAGTACCACAAATTTTCTTGCAACACATTGGCTGCTCTGTGCTGCATTTGTTAGGTTGTGCTGTAAGTTCCAGTAGCACCAGTTGGCATCGCATCATACGTATTTCTTTTTATAGATATTTCACAAATTTTTAGATTCCGCACTCACTGTACAGCTCATAATAACCACAAATGGTTAATTGTGCGCAAATGTAAGAAGTGAATACTTTATAGTGTCCATATTTTGTGCAGTGAAGTGCCTGTACTGGTGTATGTTTCAGACTCAATTATTATGATTTCTACATGAATGTATAATTGTGAATTTAATAGTGAATTGTTTTTCATGAATGAGTTCACGCCACCGTGTGTACATTGTAAACAAAGCACGAAACTAGGAAGTATTTTTATGGATCTCTTGAACCCATATGTTACGAACGAACGGTTGTTGTTGTTGAGTTGTGTGACGAAAGTTTTAAAGCTAGTCGCCTGCTACTGATTCAAAAAATTGGTAAAACAGAGATAAATTTTGAGAATGAGTGTGTCACCCCCCTCGAAGAAACCTCTGCCCGTTCTTGTGGTCGAAGGAATGTTTATCAAAACCGATACACATGAGGAAGTTCTGCACTTCTTAAACGTGAAGGTATTTCCATTCAACTGTACATCTATGTATGCGTTATGTATGACATTACATACATACATTAGAATTCAATTGATTGTGAGTAATTTTGTTTGCGATTAAGCAGAAACCTTATGCTGTGTGTTGCTATGTGGTAAAGATAAAAGCCATTGAAGCCACTTAAATATGTAACTTTCGATATCAGGTTTGCATTTATTAATCGGTAATGTCAGTACTGTCGAAAGGCGAAACATTAGTTCAAAAATGTTAAGCTCGTTTTCAGTTGCATTCATAAAGCCACGTATGGAAATCGATTTTCTGTTTTAGTATTTGTGTAATATAATAAATGGTCTCGGTAGGAATAAATGGGTTTTAAATTGTACTTACTAGTCGTTAGTAAGGACCACTCCTTCCGTTATTATTACCTAAAATAAGGTTTTTCCATTGAAGCGGAAATACGGTAACGCCGTCACTAGGAAAGGGCATGGGACTGTGTATATGTTGTAGATGTACAGAGGTGGAGAAGGACAAGGAGTCCATAGTCTACGTCTACTCAGTGAATCCAGAGGTTATGGCTTTGCCAATATTTTAATTCCAATTCCCCCCTTACGACATTTCCAATACTTTACTTGGTTCGTTGTTTAATCTCTAGATTTGAGCTCTTTGGATGTGTGTAAGCTAATATTATCATTTGTTGTATTTTCAGGAGGCTGCTTTGAAGAATAATGGCGGAGATGACTTCTGGGAGTTCAAAGTTCCACGTCCACCGAAGCCAAAGATGGAAATAAATCGTGTAGAAAAATGGGCAGAATCAATCGAAAAACTTTTAGGCGATCCTTGTGGGTTGGATGTTTTCACTGTAAGTATTAATAAAATAATATAATTTATTGTAACATGGGTATTTTGTAAATTCAAAAGCAATTTCTGAAATAATAATCTCGTCATATACTCATTATGAATTGTAATCAGAGACAATTTCAGTTTGTTCATGATATAATATTTCACTGTTTTGTTTGCAGGAATTTTTGCAACACGAATTTTCTGCTGAAAACATACATTTTTACTCGGACTGTCTTCGTTTTAAAGAAACGTTTGCGGAACTTACTCAGTCACAACAGATTTCAATGGCTTCCACAATTTTCCAACGTTATCTTCAGAATGGAGCAACTGATCCTGTAAATGTTGATTTTCAGGTGTGTTTTCGTTTTAAATTATAATGTTTCTGTGCAATATAAAAGTTGTAACTTACTTCCGTTGTTTCGTTTGTAGGCTCGTTGTCAGGTAGAAAAATCTCTCTCGCAGCCTACAGTGGAAATGTTAGACCTTCCTTTGGCTCAAGTGTTCAATCTCTTAAAATTTGATTGCTATCCTCGATTTTTACGTTCGGACATGTTTCGTGATTATGCTTCCGGTGCAACACCGTTACCACAATGTGTGGGAGATCCGTCAGATTCGGATCAGGACTCTGTCAAATCTCACAAGCTTCATCAAGATGGGAGAAGGAGGTCTCTATTACCTTGGAACATTAAAAGTCGTTCCAAGAATAAACACAGAAACAAGGTAAACGGAGTCAATGTGTTCATAAGTTTTTCGTGGATTTGTTTTTGTAGTCGTGGTAGTGTCTTGTGTGCGCATTTGAAAATACTACATACCTGCCACATCGGTTATGTAGAGGATACGATGCGAAAAGTAAACAGACTTAAGGGACGGCTTGTTTTTCTTTTTTGATGAATAGCATGCATCAAAGCTCAAAGTCACATTTTTTTCCATTGTATGCTTTTAACAACTTTTTTGACTAGTGTCAGTGGTGTGATCTTTTGCACTTTAAACATTGTTGACAGAAAATAAATGTTCAATGTTGATTTTTGTTCTTTAGAATGATATAGAGGGGTTGAACTCGGATTTATCATTTATTCAAAGGACGGCAATGAACCAAAATGTAAGTTTTTCAAGATAATCTTTTTCTGAATACGTTTATAAAGATTGCTTGGTGAATATATAGCACGAGTAAGGCTCTCTAAATTTAAATGACATCATGATACTTTAAAAGCAGTTTGATGCTTCTGATCCTGAGGATGGCTTTAGGAGACAAAGTTACAAATTGTGCAGAGTAATTCTACCTGATAACTCGACTACTGTTCTACCCTGCAAGCCTGGGGTGAGCTTACTTGTTAGTTGTATTGTGTGCACCTTCCAAATTTCACAAATTATTTCTATTACCAATTAATCAAATCAATTTATTTTATTCTTAAAAAAACCATTTTCCAAAACAACAAGTTGTATAAAATAACAAAATGAAATCTGTTCATTTCTGCAATAGCTGGAATATTTAATTATCCTCCTCAGTTTCATCTTTTACTAACGCGCATGTACATCTCAACTTTGTTGAAAGTCGTTCATGAACATATTTTTTAGCTCTGTTGTAGAATAAATTAGATTCTGCAATTTAATAACGCAATTTTTTTATTTGCAGGAGTCTCTGTGCACAGTCGTTCAGCGACTTTTAGAGAAACGCGAATTTAATTACTCTGCTTTCGAAGTTGTTTCTGTTGCTACAGGAAAAGTAAGTTTTTAAAATTAAAATTCCACGAATGCATATGGTTGTAGTCGTTGGTACATTTCTACAATGTTCCTTTTAATAAGTCACTAAAGTGTTTTATATTTTCAAAGTTCTTAATATTAATTTAAACCCTGTATATTTATTAATGAACACTCGAAACGTTACTGCAATTGTTTTAAATTGTTGTTGCTCTGCTAACTGACATCAATTTAGATGGATTTTTGCCTATAGCATTCATTATATATTTTTTCACTATTTAAATAAATCTGTAAACGAATTTTACCATGGCAGTATTGTTGCCCTTTGGGCTCTCTTTATATGATAGGGCAGTCGATTTCAATAGTAATGCGTTTTTTCTTATACTTTAAGGCCTTCATTGACACAATTTAAATGTCGTTCATTTTCCTAATTATAATGCATACACTTTTCTTTGTTTTAAGGCTTTAGATTTAAATATGGAGGTGTCCGAAATGAGTTCAAGAGAAATTAAAGTTGAACCTCGCGCATTCATTGGCATTGAACTTCCCCTTGGTAAGTATTTGTTGTATAGTATTTAATCTAATCTTGGAATTGCATGCAGCCAGAATTTAGACAGTCGTAGCCAATAAGAAGAATAAGTAATAAGAATTGTCTGTAGGATGGAGGGTTGGAGTTAGAGCGAATCCGAATCGAAAAGTATCGGAAGTTTTAAAACCAATTCTAAGCCAACACTCTCTGAAGCTAGATGCGGTTGTTGTATATGATGTAAGTCATTCACAATTGTCAACTGTATGGTAAATATTTCTTTTGTATTGTGTATTTAACTAGAATAATTACACATTCATTGTTTTGTGTTCAGATTGAAACAGACGAAATGGTGGATGTTAAGTGTCAAATGGGCAGAGTGGATGGTCACAACCTACATGTTAAATTAAAAGGTCAGTAGCAAGCATTTAACACATAATTGCAACTTATTCTTGAATTGTATTGTGTTACTAATGAAGTAATTATTTTCTAGCTGATCCCAAATTAGAGGAAATCACAAATCAGATACGAGACTTTGGTTCGTACGATCACGCGTATTTAGACGATGATCAGACATCAACAAAAGTATGTGAAAAAATATTGTATTGCATCAGTTCTTGTTTCCTTTTTGTGTTGTGTACGCATTTGAAAATACTACGTACCTGCCACATCGGTTACGTAGAGGATATTATGCGAAAAGTAAACTGACTTAAGGGACGGCTTGTTTTTCTTGTTTAATGAATAGCTAGCATCATAATCTCAAAGTCACATTTTTCATTGTAGACACAACCATATTTTGGTGTAGTTTTGCATTTTGAACGAAACATTGTTGGCAAAAATAATGTGCAGTCCAAAGTATCATAAATGGAGTGTAATGTAATTTTAAACTCGTTTTCGTGAACATTTCGACCAGTAATATTAAAATTAAATTTTGTAGACTAGTTCAAGCCAGACTTCAAGTGTGTTCAGAGGATTTCTAAGAAGAAGTTCAAAAAAATATAAGCGAAAGGGCAAGATATCATCTCACCATAATGGCTTTGGTAAGTAAAATACTTATTGCAATTCTGTAGAAGAAATAGACGTCCCAATGATTTTGGCTAATTATATTTTATTGGTTTAGGCGCCGATACTATTAGTCAAGAGAGTGGTCCAGTTGACATAAATTCTGGTTCAATGAGTGGTCAACCTGAACAAGAAAGCACAAGTATAACATCCCTGACGACTTCGGGCAAAGTAGCAGAAGGTGAGACCTCTCATCCACGAGGAGTTCGTTTACCTCATTCTGCGGTTATTTCAACATCCGACTCTCCATTGAGCTTAATCCCTTCGGAATTAAATTTGGTAGAAAATTCAAGGAATCGAAAACCTATATACATTGCACAATCCACAGAAGTATCCGAGTCATAAAAGCTAGGTTAAAATTAATTTTAAATACAAATTCCCGGTTTTGATTGTTTAACGTATATAATATTTATTGTATTGTTGAATGCCTATTGTCTAGTTGTGTAAAAAAGTTTTTACTAAAAGTGAGAAAACATCAAATCTTAAGTTTTGACATAATTGTGCTTTTCTACAATCATTTTATTAATTCAAAGAAGTCTGGTTTCGGTAGTTACTTACGTGAAGTTTTCATAATTTTTTAAATGACTTATTTTCCTATTTCTAAGATTATATTATATACTATAGATAATGTCATCATAATTCATTCCGTCAACACGTCTAACTGTCGGAGCGTCTTGCGTGTGCCATCAGACAACAATTGAATGTTGGCCTTTTTCCATAATTTTAGAGAGTGTACTGTGCGTGTTTATAAATGATAGAGAAAAGCGCAAATTTTACTTTCGTAATCAATTTTTAATATTATTATTTCTATTGATGTGTTCTCAATATGTACTTAAAGGTATATATAGTAGTTATTACGTTTTGAGTATGAGACAATGATTCGATGTGCCGTATCTACAGTATCAGTATAGTATTTAAAAAATTCTCGACGGACAACGAGAAAACATATTTTCAAGAGTTGATTTTTAAGAAAGACAACACATTTTTAAGAATTGATTTTTAAGAAAAGACAACAGAGCTATAAATACCATTGTGTGCCTTATATAATTACATAAAATGATGTTTTAATGAGACTAAATGAGTAAATAATATAAAAGATAGTATTAATTATACATATTATTATACTTATCCCTATTTCTACAATATTGCATTACAATGTGGAGTATTTCTTTTGTTTTGGTTCAGTTGTCAATATACAAAAATGGTATATTTACAAACTGATATAATATTTGAAAGTTATATTGAGGGTTACTTAATTTTTAAGATAGTTCATATATATATATATATGTAAATGTTCCAGTGACATGCAATTAATGAGATAATCAAGTATGTTTACCTGACATTTCACAATATGCAATATGTACATAATGGAAACAAAAATACTTTTACATAACTAAAAAATTACATACTACTCTACGCGGTTGTGCATGTATATTTTATAGTTTTGTACGACCAGCAACCAGCAGCAGAATCTGAACACAAATTATGATATACGATTTAGATGTTAGAAACCTACGTGGCATTAAACATACAAAATGTTATTTGAGCAAACAATAAAGCTATCAAGTGTTAACGTTGCAATAACTGATGACATTGTCGTTCCCATTCATTGTAAGAGCCACTACTTGCTTGCAATTAAACATATGAAGGCATTTTAAAAATGATTAGTAAGTCATTCAAAGGAGGTGTCACCAGCATGTCCAAATTCAATGGTTTATTCTTTTTTTCAGTGTTAGTATATGAAATTGCTGATTTTTATTATGGTGTATGTTCCAAAGATGCGGATTACACGTGAAGATTGATTATATATGTAAGATTTGTTTATTGATTTAATCAAAGATTAAATGAATAAGCTGACATGATGATACAACATCGTAGAAGCTTTAAAGTCGTGGAAAATTGAACGGAATTCAGCAAAAATGTACAATTGTAGTATCGTAAGTTTACTCATTTATCTTTTGTCACAACTCAAAAAGTGGGGTACAAGTTCAAGTTAATCAATAACTTGGCAAATGCATAATTGAACCGACTCCTTCCGTAACACATTTAATTCGTTTTTAAATAAATATTGTAATATTGCATAGTTATTTACACCTAAAACTATTTTGTTACTAGACAACACAATCGAAATCCACACACCGTGTCTTTCTGAGAACGTTACTTTTTCTACTGCCAGCAATCGTCAGACCGTATTGCATTTCAAACATTTTTTTAACCACTAAAAACTAGGAAGCACAAATAATATTTAGGACATTTATAATATTTAGAATGGGCGGCTGCTAAATACTTTCATGATAAATGTTAATTAAATAAGGTCAGTTTAGGCATATTATAATCAAATCGATCAGTACAATGCATTTCCTTTCACAAGTTAATTATAATAAATACTCGGTAATCATAATGTAATATTAGTTGTCATATCGTCACACTCAAATTCAATACTGGAATAATATTATGATGCACTCTGTTGAACATTATGACAAATAAATAGCAATTCCACTTTACATATAAATAAATAAATAAATAGCTAAACTCAATAATAATAACATGTACAATAAACGCATGGAAAATGCACATTAAGAAATACACTGAATGTATAGTTGTACAGCTAGTGTATTTAAAGCAAACTTAAATGCATTCGATTCAAGTCTAGTTCTTAATTCTGGTTCGATTCACACACTAGTACTGTGCTAGCTATATTATGCTTACTACCTCTAGGTACTTCGATTCGATTTTTACCTTTAACTAATTCACAATTTTATTTTAATTATTTTAGTGAATAAATTTACGAAATACTTCATCCTATTATAATAACGTTCTCTGAAGCAAAGTACATGCAATTTTCGTAATACTTTATGTGAGTAAATAATATTATATATGTAGTATTAAATTGGTAATATCATGATATAATAATAACAATTGAAACCACATTTTACAGCAAAGTGTTTTCCTACTACATGCTATAAATAATAAAGATAAATATTCGAGGAATTAGTAAACAATTATTAAATACAAACTTGGTTTATGTCATCATATCGTAGAAATTATTGGCTACACGTTAATG
>JABASC010000707.1:0-33269 GCA_019776185.1 Plutomurus gul | reverse complement strand
AGAGTTGAATGAAAGGATCAAAGACAATGCAAGTGAAAGTAACAAGGGAAAGTCAACATAATAATATACTAAACATTCATTTAGCCCAGCAACCCACGCAACGCGCACCAAATTCCTATGAATGGTTCCAATTTGCATTCACTCGCTCCGTACTTTAGTAATTTTCCACAAAAACGTATTGTGCCATGTCAACAGAATCCCCCCGAATTTGTAATGAACACTGACGACTGCATTCGTAGTATGTATTAATTATTATTGCATGACTATCTTGCACAGCAAGAAAACAAGGCACGAAGTGGATTTCGAATAAAAAGCAAAAGTATTGTAACCGTTGTGTGTCTGGGTGGGTGGTTGATTGGGTGGGTGGGTGTGGGTGTATCTCTGTATGGTGTGGGTGGGTGGTAGGAAAAGTGGATCCGATTATTGGAAGAAGAGTCTGTACGGCATGAGTTGATGGGCTAAAGGGATGCTGATGGAGAACCGTTGTGAAATAGTATCTACAATACGGATTTGTCGTGGACTCACACTCATTCAACTCTACACACTCATATTTACATGAAATATTGTTTCGATGAATAGAAATAATTGCATAATATCTCGTATTATTGTATGCATAATATGTCTTATTTAATCAGTTTATAGGTCGTTTAGTTTAATGAGTACTAGAGTACTTGTATGTGTAGTTAGTTATATGCATAAATTAGGCGGTCATATTATGTATGTATTTAGGTATGGTAGTAATTACTCGATTCTTTGTTTTCTCACACTAACAATATCTTTCAGATAGACACGAGCACGTCGATTATATCCGTCCAGCAGAAGATATAGAACAACAGCAACAAGGATGAAGGGTTCTCTGGATATTGGATTGTTCGGGAAATTTTTCTGCAGCATAGTAATATTCTGCGGGTGCAATTATTATTCAGTATTGCAATAGACGTTCATATATATACATACACATTACATTGTTACCTAGTTTATGCGTACAATACGCTACGTAGGTAGGTATATAGGGTTTTAGTCGGCTCAGCACAGGAACAAGGAGGAGGAGAGGGAGAGGTGGCGGAGGACTCAGATGGGGGGATTTCATGGCGTCATGTCTTTCATTGTGTGTGTGTGAAAGAGAGAGAGGGAGCAGGAGAAAATATACCTGCTTATGCGTGTATACAGAAATTTAAAATTGGAAACGATCGAACGTACAACTGATAGTATACAGGGTGAGTCAGAAACAACAGGTCACTTTTTGATGCTAAATGACTTACGAACGGTTAATTTTATTCAGTCGAGCTAAATAGCACATGAAAGTGCAATAAATTATCAACGAGAGTTTGTGATTTGAGCACCACCGGCATCGTCGCAAGCGATCCGGCACTGAGCGACACGTCCTTTCACAATATCCTATGTCGAGATATTCCTAACTCCAAGGAAGCTCGCCTTGTGGATTTACGTGGGGAATTATTGAACACCGTGAGAACGATTTCCTTATTTTCGTCGACTACCACTGATCTGGGTCTTCCCGGAGGTTTTTTGTTTGCTACAGATACATTTACATCTAATTTTGACTTGACATGCGCTATTGTTTCTCTTTTTAGTTTAAAATTAAACCGCTGATAAAACCACCGATTGTCTATGACATTCGGTTACGTTTGAGTTAGTCACTAACTGTTTCACAATGAAGATCTTTTGCTCTGTTGTTAAACCTACCGTCTTTGTCCAATGCAAAATTCGAGAGTGAAAGAGAAAGCATGGAAGACAAAGGCAGAGAACAAGATGTTTTAAATTTTGGCGCACTATTTCATTCTCCTTTATTGCCAATTAATTGCTCTTTCATATACCGTTTACCTCATTTGAATACAGTACACCGTTCGTAAGTTATTCAGCATCAAAAAGTGACCAGTTGTTTCTGACTCACCCTGTATAGTATAGTATATAAATGTTTGTGTATTATAGTCGATGGTAGTAGCAGCTCACGTACAGGTATATATGGAGGTAGGTATTTAGAGGTGATATTTCCATAAAACAGTATTTATTTAGGTAATTAGCCATTTTATGGTTCCGATGGAGTAGTTAGATGATTTATCTACATTGGGAATGGAGCTCACTCACTATATATAAATACATACATTCATACATATACATATAGTAAGCATCGAGTGACTCCTTATAGACAAGTACCAGTTGCACCTACAGAGTGCACAGAGTGAAAACCGCTTCAATTTATTATCAGGGATTCCACTGTGCACTGTGTCCCGATCCGGATGTATTTGTGAGAGATGATTGGCTTTTGTGTGTGTGTGTGTGTATGTGTATGCGTGTGTGTGGTGTATGTGTATACTGATGATTGTGAGGAGTGCTTGGTGGTTCTATCTTTTTATAGGTCGTGACTATTCTATTTGTTGGTACACTTTCTAGATGCTGTGATTATAATATGCTGATGATTGGATTATATAGCTTCGGCATAAAATTGCGGACAATTTGTTCAGAGATAGATAGAGAGAGTGAGTGAGTGAGATTTTAAAAGCTTGCATAGACTGACGCCGAAGACAGTTGTGTTGCAGGTGCGGAAACACTGGCACCTCTAAGCCGCGCACGGTGTCGTCTACATAAGAAATATTTTTATTCCAGGGGAATTTCCGGTCATAGTTTTCTCTACGGTTGAAATACAGATAGAAAAGGCGAAAATGTCCTTTGTTTAAGTGGTCGAGTCCGAGTGAGTTGACCGGATCAATAAATGATATGTGAACTGAATGTTTTTTCATTTCGGAAAAGGCAGTGAGGTTGGAAATGAATTATTGAGCTCTCGATAGAAGAGAGTTAGTTAGTTAGTTAGTTAGTTAGTGTATTAATATTTAATTCCTATTCATACTATGTGGTAACGATTAGTATTAATATTGTTAATTAGTTATTAATAATATATGTTAGTACTTAGAACACTTTCACTGGACCGAGAAGAATGAGAAGGATACATGCTAGTACAAGTACTTATGTATGAAGTATGTAGCTAACATTGGTGGTTGGCCTAGGGTCGCATACAGTCAATGAGTACACTGCACGTTCAAGTATCGTATTACAAGTGTCCGTATGCGAGCAGCTAGTACATAGAACATAGGTTGTTGTCACTCGTCAGCCTCAACTGCCCGTCTCGTGCGGTCACTCTCCCTGACGATGATGATGATCAGTTTCTGTGTAGACATGTAGGAAACGAAGTGGTGTGGCCGCCCTGTTGTTGTTGTTGTTGTTGTGGGTGATGTTGTTGTTGTTGTTGTTGGTGCGGACAGGAGGCATCGTGAAGCCAGCCAGCAAGTTATTATAAGTGTATATAGGCAGGGAAAGGCATACAAGGCCAACGAAGGCTAGGTCGTGTGAGTACCCAGCCTGTCCAGGCCGAAATATTATTTGTGTCAATCACTCAATCACTCCCAAGGCCAAATCTCTTGAAGATGAGATCCTTTCCTTTGGAAAGGATAGAGTCACCCGCGTTCTCCCCCGTTCCACCTCCTATTGCGCTATGAGTAAAATCGCTGAATTTTTGCATAAGATTTCCAGGGGCTTCCGTCAGAACTCCCGGTAATTTGCTAGTTAGAGGATTGGCACTTGTTCCCGCTGTTCCGCCGGCAGTAGTTGTCGTCGTCGTCACGGTTGTCTTAACAGGATTGGGAGGTCCGGAAAGGGCGGAATTCAACTCTCCTTCAAGCAGGTCCGTCGTAGGACTGAACTCAGGCACAACTGAAGGAACTCCGCGGACATTCCGTTTCAAGGTGGCGTCCGCACCGAGTCCTGGCGGGCCAATGGCATCGGGGCCACCACCAGGTCCCTGCTGAGTGGGTCCTTGCGGCTGACCGGGTCCAGGAGGGCGTCGGCCGTCTCTTCCGGGCACGGGTCCTCCTCCTCTACCACCTCTCCGACCCCCCGGCCCGTCGAAGTGGTTCCTCAACTGTGAAACATAGACAGAGGATTAGGAAGATGCGGACCCCTTTCGGCAAAGTCCGTGGGCCTTTTTTGTGCCTCAACTGAGCAAGTCAATTCAACGGAACACATTTCATCAATCATAACGTAATAAATAATATGTTAATTAATTATATACTTCCTAACGAAACCAAAGAGTCTACAACGGAATCTCTATTAGCCTAGTGTGGTGAGTCAATCGGCAATCCGAGTGGGCTCTATCTAATTATCAGATGAGTAAGTATATAATAATAGTTAGTAATAAGTAATTAACTAATTAAGTAAGTAAGTATATAAGTAATAATGACTATAGTGAGAGAAGTATATAATAACTAAATCGAATAACAATCAAGAATGAGTGTGACTATGATATTAATTATATAGAGTATTATAAACACTATATAGGTAGAGACTGAGACAGACAGATATACATTGAGGTCGTACGACTACATTAATCTAGAACAAAGGGATGGAGATGAAACAAGGTGATGGCTCAAGTGAGGCGGAACAATGAAAGCTATGCGTGAACGAAAGCTGAACGATCGAGGAGCCTTTCTCTGAAGATAACGAAAGGGTAGGTAGGAAACAAACCGAAAGGGTCAAGGGCTAAGACCTAAGTGCGCTCCAAAGCAGCTATTCAAAATGGGAAGCGTTTGTGGAAAGAGTTTCAACTTACCTCCGAGTGATCGAGAGGATAAGAGGCGTCTAGATTAGCAGCGGCGTACAGAGAGAGAGTCATAAAAAAGACAGAATTTGTTCAGAGGAGCACAACATCAATCAGGGGTCAGTGCAATGAACAAGCCATGAGATTAGAGAGTCTCTAGAGGATCGCAGTGCTTCCTGAGTCGCCCAACTCACGGCGAAAAAGACGAAGCACACCGCATGAGACATCGAAGGCACACCGAGAGAGAGAAACAGGTGAAACGACACATCCACACTTGTGTGCGAAAGGCCAAAATGGCCCTATACACCCATCACTTATTTTCTTTCAGTCGTTCGTTCGTTCTTTCTTTCTTTCTTTCTTTCTTACTTTCTTTCTTTCTTTCTTTCTGACTGTTCGAATCAAATTTACGCTTGCTTCGAGAGAGACAGAGAGAGAGATAGGGTAATGTACATACATATCGATAAGAGAAATACATAAGTAGTTAAGAATAGGGGGATGAGAGAGTGGAAGAGCAAGTGGACACAGACAGAGTAATTAGTAAGTAAAGTTAGGGTATCAGTTAGTCAGAACATTTCTCGTCTCAACAATCAATCCACAATGAATGAATGAAATAATGGTTGTCCTTTAATGAGGAAAGCCTACAGCACTGCGACTCCATACCTATTGCCAGTACTAACAGAGAAACGAAGAGCCAGGCCTACCTTTTCTCCCGCCCCTCCCGTCCCGCATGTGCGAAGGAGGAGCATGTCCAGGAGCGCCGTCCCGCGGCGGAGGTGGCGGTCCCCGAACGCCAGGTCCTAGTGGACGCCGATGGTCAGGTGGGCCCAGGTGGGGTTGCATGGGTCGGCGCCCCCCTCGCCCCGCACTCTCGTAGTCGGCGGGAGCTTCGGTCAGAAATGAGTATTCAAATTACTAAGATACTAATACAAAGATATTTGATAAAAGAGCAGGAAATGACATTGGTTTGAATATTTGGGCATATTTCATGAAAATGTGTGTGAATGCAAATGCAATTATGCATAATATTGTGGTGAAGAGTATGTAGATAAGGATATGCAATTTGTTTTGACAATTGCAGCTTACGGCATTGAAGTCATAAGTTGAAAACAAAGGCATTGTGTGCTGAACTTGTGTTTAGGCAGTTCAGTGTAAGTTGTCTTACAGTGTTGCTTAGTTCGGGGGATTGGGAATGTGCCGCCTTCCCATTTAATTGTTCAAAAAAGAATATATTTTTAAATTGTAATGATTTCTGAGTGCAGAATTAAAAGTTCAAGTTAACATTTTTATCTGTCCCGATTATGAGAATGGACAATGGAAAGACCAGCATCATTATTTATTAATACCTACATTTTTAATTAGCCGACTTAGGGGGACAACTTAAAAACAGAGTAGCTGACAAGAAGAATTGACCAGATTAGCTTTTCATTGCATCATCAGCATCATTAAGGAAAGGTTGTTCTGTAATGAGCAGTAATTGTCTACCTCAGTTAGAATTGGTAATTTTGTTGCAATGTCAATTAACTAACCAGTTCAATAAACATAACTAACGCTGCGTTAGTAATGCATGTTTTATCCGGTAGAATGATGCACGATGGTCAATTTTTGAGATGCTTGGAGAATCGGAACGAAATTGGGGTGTGATATAAGATAGCCCACTCTTGTCTCGAAAATGGAAGAGAATGAATATGGAAACCAGAATGACTCAGATTTCTTTTCCATTCATTTACTAACAAAGAACGCGACTAACAGTCAGAGAAATGATGTTTGATGATTTCATTTATTTATATCTTATAAGTTACAAGGAGTACGAAGACTAAAAGAGGTCTAGACGAAATAGTTACGAATAGAAAATAGTGCGAATCAAGTAGTGAGACAAAGACAACGATTATTTACGAATGACTGATTGCGATGAGTCCGTGTTAGTGAAAACTAGAAATAGTCATTCGTTACCCTGCATGCCTTTCCTAGTCCTAAATCCAACCTAACCTAACCTAATCAAATGATATGCAGTGTATGTAGGGATCGCTAAAAAGCAGAGACAATTTGGTTTTTTTGGCTTTTCGCTGTTTTCGCGCTATTTCGCTGTTTTTCGGAATCCCCGTATAATAAAAACGTACATTTTTGAAGGTATGATGTTCAAAAATTAAAATAAATAAATGTTTAGAGTTGAATTCATAATAAAAATCATTTCCAGGTGTGTCGATTAAAATAAATTTGTTGCAGTAAATAAAATTGATGGATTCAATTCGTTATCCATTGCATAATAACATGCAGATTGTGAAGATATTTTGCAGTTATGAATACAATTAATTTTCTTAAGGAATATATTCATAACAAATTGTTGTTTTCGGCCGAAATTATCAAAACAGCAATAAAGCGCCAATTACGCAAAAAAGCGCTTTTTTCAGCAAAAAAGCAATTTTTTACAAAGCATGCTTTTTTGCTTGGGAGTACCCTGAGTATGTAAATTATACACTGACAATTGTGTTGACAAAATGCTTAGTGCATCTGCATCATACACTTTTACTTTCGTACTCCTTGTCCCAACTAATATTTCGTACTCTTTCCTATACCTTTCCGATTCGTAACGATTTCATCTATACCTGTTTTAGTCTTCGTACCTATTGTCTATTACCAAGAAGAGAGTCAATTTGGGCATTTAATCGTATACCTATATTAAATTAGTCGAGCGAGTTCAGGTTGCTGATGCATATGTACATAAAAGAATGGTTTGAGAAGTTGACCGAATAAATGAATTCTCACGTGATTGCGAACGGTGAGTGGGTGAAAGGGTACGAAAATATAGTCAAACTCCCAAAGTGGGCAATTGAAAAATAACAATTGTTGACTCATGGCCTATCGCTTTTTATAATTTAGTGTAGTTTGTAGATTATGTCAGATAATTAATTAAATCGTTTTTGTAGACTTATCACGTATTCTGTTGATTACAGGGTATTGACACATTGTTGTACTACGTTGTTATTTATGAATGAATTATTATTAATGAGTGTTATTAAGATTTTGAATAAAAGAATAAGGTTTTGAATCATGAAAATGTTTGTTATTTTTACCTTCGGTCAGAAAGTTGGACGGCACCAGTCCGCGCACTCCATTCAACTCACCCATGAAAAAGCCATCGTCATCCATGTCACCGTACACATAAATTATATCACCCGTTTGGAAGGATAACTCCACCTGAAAACCCAAGCTCTACATCAAGTTTCACAAGCTCCTTAGTTCTTTCCTTTTTGTCCAAATTAACATGTACAACAACACAAGTAATTTAAAGTTATGTGCACTATGTACAGGAAAAGTCACCTCCGAGTCTACATTCGGTGACAACTCTTGTGGGTCGTAGTCGTAAAGGGCCACCATCTTCTTCACGGGCATGTTTGCATAAATATCTCCCCAGCGGTCCCTGCCCATCGCTCGACGTTCCCGTCCGCTCACTAACGGCTCCCCGCTTTCCTGAAATTTGTCAAGCCACCCAACCTGTCACTCTTCCGTTTCTAAACTCTATCGTCCCCCCAACGTGTGTTCACATACTTGCACATAATTCATGTGTCAGTTAAATACTAGATGTTGTGGCGGCAGCTCCTAGCTCTGTGCATGAAAATGGCATGAACTAATAATATCATTAGTGCAGCATATCATAATCGTAAGCCAAAGTGTATTTACATGCAAGGAGTCATTAAATCAAATTTATATGTTACTGTATTTTAGAGTTAGGATACAGGATAGTCATTATAGACGGTTCACGTGCAAGCAAGCGTGCTCTTAGAGAGGACCTCAAAAGCTTTCCCCGAATAAGACATTTCTAAATAAGGTAAGATTTCTTGTTTGCTACTCAAGGTATTCATTTCACTAATAAATACTTTATTATATCAAATGCCAATATTTCCTAGAAAAATTTCCGTCTTCTTCTGGACATAACATTAATTTAAGCAAAATCGACAGACAAAAGAACCGATTTTGATCTATTACTTATCTTATACCCAGAAGAAGAATTCGTCCAAATATTGAATTTAATATACTAAAGTTTTAATTATTGAAAAGAACAACTCGAGTAGAATAAATATGAATTATTTGACAAGAATCAGAGGTACAAGAAATCCCCACTTCAATTTTACGCATGGCTTTATACAAAGAATGCCTTTCCCACCAAAATGTCCCTGTGTGGAATTGCAAGCACTTTGTTTTTCTTCAATTCGTATGTTACTGCCACAAAGTACATCGTTTATTCACGAAAAGGTCTAGGCACAGAAGTCACTTGAAGAACTAATTCATCGTACAAAATCCGTGTTCCTTCAAGCGCTCAGTCAGATTCCTCTCAGTAAATGAATTCCTCGAATTGAAGCAAAAATTAATTAATCAGAAATTGGTTAAATGGTTACAAAAATTGACAAATATTGTGGGTTTTACTTCGATGTTCAACAATATTTTCCTAATAATTCTAAATTTGAACAAATTGGAGCAATATGACAATAAAACTTACTACGAGGACGATTTTATACAAAGCACTAGTCCTAGTTTTGAGTGTGCCTAAACATTTCCTTAAATGTTTAATTTAGTGTATTGGCAGTAACATAAGAAAAAATGTTTGTAAGGGAAAATGTCATTTAAGGCTTGAGTGCAATGTGTCCCCCGGTAATACAATGCGAGATAATGTTGGACACTAAAAGTGTTAAATCAACCAAAAGGAGCAGGCACGTAAAGCATCGTGACTTCGTGACTTACACTGAGCAGTTCTTGTGCATTTCGTTCGTCGTCCGATTGAACTTCAGATACCATATTACATGGCACGTAACCTCGTCGACCACCAGATTCGCCCCAGTAAAATCCATCTGCATCCTTCTCTCCATAGATCTGGAATGACACACAAGCGGAACAGAATTATTCAGAGAAACATCAGTAGAAATGCTTTTGTAAATAGTAGAGTCATTCTTTCCAACCATAATTCTGGTCAATTCATCAAATTAATCTTTATAATCTAATTTCGAATACCAAAGAGGGCTGCGTTTGGGGCTACTGAACAGCATTCGCCATTGCCGTCTATCATACCCAGTGGGTATGTGGGCCATTGTTGACAATTAATTGAGCATTTATAAAGTAATCCATAAAATATTAACCTTATTCAACCTAAACCTTGCATGCCTAGGAATTCGTGGAATCTGATTGTACACTATTTGGATTATTAAAGCCATAGATTTGAAGACTTAATACGGCAGATAGTGCAGTAAAATCTACTATTGCTATTGTACACAACAAATTCTGATAAAAGTTGTGGTTGTAGAACTATTTCTATGCTTTGCGTATTAAGTAGTGCGATATAGCTCAATGGGTAGCAATTTTGGCGGTTGGGCAATAGTGCGTAATGGGAAGGGCGAACCCTGCTACTGAACCTAAAGAATATAAAAAAGTTCTAAAATGTCAGATCTGCTTTAATTTAGATCGGGCCAATCTATACATATAAATCCTCATAAGATATGATTTTGAAAGGCAACGCGTAAATTGTATTTCGTATAATAATTTAACTACCTATCAATAATTCTTAAATTTAAACAATATTCACATCTAAAAACCATTCATAATCAGTACAATCCATTCTACTCATAATAAAAATGAACGATACAATTTATTGGTCATGTTAAATTCCAATGGATTGTACTTTTTTTTTTAGAAATTTTAAAATATTGGGTAAAGAGTAATGAGAAGTTTGGAGATTCGATTCATAATTCCATTAGGTGAATGTATTTTCGATACCAAAGAATTTTTAATTGCATTCTGTAAGACATCTGCACTAAAATAAATATGCAATAGAAAAGTTTGAGAGCTCACTTTTATCATTTGTCCTTCACGAAATGGAAGTTCTTCTTCACAGGCATCCGGATTAGGGGACATCGTAGGAGGGTCGTAACCAAACAGCGCAACAAAGATTCTATGACGCACTTCCCGAGGGCCTGGTCTGGGAGGTCTTCCTCTACCGTAATATTCTTCAGGTCCCGGTGGTTTTCCCCTAAAGTGCCCAGGGGGAGGTGGGGGAGGGTGATAACCCCTGGCAGTTATGGGTCTATCGGGTGGGCCAAGTGGTCTTCCGCGGTCGGGTGGGGGTCCTCTTCCATAGTCTCTTGGGTGACCAAGTCTTCCACCATGACGATCTGCGTCTACGTCATTTTCCACATCATAATAAATAATAACAGCATCTAAATCAGATATAAAAATACATAGAAATATATTTGACCCTCTTTGGGGCCTTACCCATGGCCATATGATAACCACCCATTTCTCTGTCACTAAAGCTCTCATCCCCTTCCATCATCGTTTGAATGCGGGAACGCCGTGGAACGCTGTTCTGATTCTGCATATTGTCAACCTGTCAATAAATTCGGTACAATAATTATTATTCATTGCATAAGGCATACCACTGAAGAGCAATTCTCAATTTTTTTGATTTGCCATCACGTTTTTAAAATTCATTTTTATCGTCAGGTTAATGATTTTATAAGTGAGTACGATTAATTCACAACAATGTCTGCCTAATGCTACAGTACGCAATTGAATGGAGGACATTTAGTTATATTTAATGGCTGTGAGGTTACAAGTGCATCTACATCAACAATTTAAGTTGAATAAAGAAAATTATGTATGCCGTAGCGTGCGACGACGTAGATCTCTTCATAGACTACAGGCTTTCACTCGACTTACTAATAATGGGATTGAGCTCATTTACTTTCATGTCAACACGTCCGTAGCTTTTCGTACCTACGGCTACTATAATAATATTAACCGGACGCCAAAAACCACCTGTGAAACGCTCCAATTGATTTTTAAAGTTTGTCGACCCCAGGACGATGATGAAGTGCGTCGTACAACGTAGTAAAACATTCTCATAGTCCATCCAAGTTTTACAAGCCGCCCGTTTCTCCACAAACTTATATGCAACGAAAATCATAAAGCTATAAAGAATTTTTTATCGTTTTATCGTTGTATCAGGAAGTCCGTAATTGAGATGAAGCAAATGTGACTGGATTCACGGTTGGTCGACCAACGAGTTTTATGCACATTTGGAAATACGTCGTATGCAACATAGGTAAACATTAGTATGGAAATAATATGGTAATCAGGAGCTACCTTGCTGTGCCGTTTGCCTTTGAGAACTTGAGCCGGGATGGATATAGGAATACTGTCGGAAGAGAGACTATCACGAGATTTGGTGCGCACTGTCACTTGTTTTGGAATCATTCCTTGAAACCGGTTCAAGTCCAACAAAGCGTGATCTCCTAAAAACAGTAGGGAGAAAGTTTACTTTAACCAACCAGGCAACGTAATATTATCCAATGTAACCAGTAGTAATATAATTCCACACTGTCTATTATTTATATGCTTGTGCATTTGGAAACGTAAAGTAAATGAGTTTCAGTGTGTGGGTGTGTGTGTGTGTGTGTGACGCCATGCAGGACACAGGACACGGAAACATTTGTCTAGATAACTCACCGGAAGGACTGTCAATTTCTAGAATTTTTCTGCCGTCAGCGAAGACAGCATATCCCGTGACAACGGCTCCATTCGAAGTGCCAGCAGTAACAGGATGCCACGTTACCAAAATGGTGTTATCTTGCGGTCCAGCCTCAACTTGTACGTCCACGGGGGGATCCGGTAAACCTAAACATCCTCACATTGAGTCCCCCCAAACTACTGAGTGCTCTTCTTCTTTGGTCATAGTAAATAACGTGGAAAATATTGTGATACCTTTTGGGAGAGTTCGAAATTCCGTGTGCGCCGACAACTTTTCCATTTGTTTACTGTTCTTCTCGTCGAAATGGGGAGCCTTAATATTTTTTGACCTGACGGTCACACGATACGTCGTATTCGGAGTCAATCCTTGCAAAATAAGTCACAAAACAACATATAAACAAACAATTTCATTGATTCTCACAATTTCCAAGCTAAATTCATTTGTAAACGGACCCACCTGTGATTGTATGTCGATAGACACCTGGCTTGACTGTTCGTACTTCGACGTTATTAACACAAACCACATGTTGGTAGTTACTATTACTTGGAAGCCATGAGATTACGGCCGACGTGCTTGTGACGCCTGTAGCTCGGATGCAGGATGGAGCCAGCGGCGCGTCTTTACCAATGACCATTGTGCAAGCAGCATCCCGAGACGTTCTTCGGTTCGGTGTCACTGCTCTAACGCTAATCCTATGCGGCTGCTCCGACACAAAAAAACAAACAGACAGAACGGTCATTGCCACTCTCTTTCTAATGTAATTTCAGTTTTCTTCATTTACGTTTTACGACTGGTTACTCTACATAAATGTACAATAACACTTTCTACAATCTCACTTCCATTACAAAGTCTGCTCCACTGTCATCGTTTATGGACTGTGCACTTTGAATGGCGTTTGGGACACAGACACGATCGAAAGAGAGAAAGAGACAGAGAGTGGAATTGTGCTGAAGGCACGTCTGGTCTATCCACGGTCGGTCTTTGTGTGAGACGGTGGATTTTATTTCTGTGTAAATGAATATTGGAAATGTAGAATAAAGAGTCTATATAAATACCCGATTGCAGTCGACGCCTTCGACGAGAGCCCGAGTTCTTTCGTTCGCCTTCACCGTGCACCTCAACAGGCCATTTACGTAGACTTGATAGCTATCCACAGTACCTGGCGGACAGTCTGGAGGGTTCCACCCGATCAGAATGCTCTTGTTCAGCTGTCTTTCTAGGGTGAGTTGAACGGGGGGAGGTACTAGCACCGAGAAGAATACATCTATGAGCGCCAAGCACCGTTTTTTTACTATCCCACTAGTGCAATCAGGCTGAAAGTTGCAAAGACACGAATACAGATCGCAATTCACTTACCATGCTTTTCCGGATCGGCGTCATCTTCGATTATGTCTTCCAGGTCCAGATAGCCGTACTCTTCTTGTCTTCGATTCATCAGTTCTTCTACAAAGTTTCAAACAGAAACCAATAAAGACACGGCCAATCCACCAGAATCAATATAAAAGGTTTATTTACTGTGTGTACTATACAGATAGTAATGGTGGTGGTGGTGGTGGTGGTGGTTGGTGGTGGTGGTTGTGGGTAAAGTGTGTGGGTCTAAAAGGTAGCATCACTGTGCAAGTTGTTAGAATATACATTGATACATAGTGTAGGTAGGGGTTTACACGTTAAACAGAGACAGAGAGAGAGAGAGACAGGGAGGACCTCAGATCATCTACATGTTACATGGTAGTAGACTTTATGGCAGTAGGTAGTTAGTATTGCAGATGTACGTAATACAGAGGGCATTTGGCATTTGTAGGTGTAAAACCCATACGATTGGTCGATTATCATGCAGCTACGTTATAAAGATACATACCAGTGACTGTCGAAAAGATTACTACGAAGCCAATTGTTCCCAATACATAATAAAGCGGCTAACCAACAACAAATAAAGTGCTCATCATAAATATTTTCACTACTGCACAAAAATGGAGAAATGGTAGATTGCATATTATAAATACAGTGAGAGAGAGATGAGAGAGAGAAATGACGTGCATATAGTTGGAGATTGCAGTGCATGACGATTTACTTGGTGGAATATGTGCACATGCATTTTACCAGAGCAACAGCGGGGAAACTGTCTAAAAACATGAACTGAGACAACGGATAAAGAACTAAATAGAAAAATACAAAAGAAGAAGCAGACAAACCTTGGCTCCGGAAACCGTCTTCTTGATTACACACCAATGGGGGTAATGTTCTCTTTATACGACTCTTGCCCTTGACTAGAACCAATTGCAAAGATGCAGACAACATCGAGCATGCATCTAATGTCCAACCGAACGACATACAACGTAACAATGATAATCTAACCCTTTCCAGAGGAAACAGGCACTTACCGATAATAAGTCTTTGAGATTCGTCATAGTTTTCACGAGAGTAGTCCAGATCATGCAGTGACGTTGAAAGGCAGTCCTCCGTCTCCTTTATGCCGAGCACGACCTGTTGATGAAATTCCAGAAGATCCTCTCCCACCAGTCGTTCCACGTAGTTTGAAGGTACTAAGCCACGACGTCCATCCAATAATTCGCCGTCCAAAAAACCGTCCTGCACAACAAAACAATTAAAAATTATACTTTACGCTCACTCAGCCCCCAACCTACTTAACAGTTTCAATTATAACCCACGGAGTGCTTGCATAAATAAATCTATTGTCTATTGGGTAACGGGCACCCGTGCCCCTAATGTATAACCAATAAATATGTAATCACATACTTGTAACCACTGATAACACTGCATCTACATACATAGAGAAGATTTTTAAATTCCTTTTTGTTGGAAAAGAATGAACTTTTATATGGCGTCTTCAATAAGTCATGAATATGTAGGATCTTGCATCTATTGCATCATTACCATACTTATTGGTATGACTTAAGGGGCGTGTGCTTGCCTGAGTGTAAGATAAAGCAGCTTGAGATTAGCAGACTAAAGGTGACTTTATTGGATTTGAGTCTTCATTAATACATACACTGGGAGCATTGGTTTTTAGATTTAGGAAGCAAATGGAGTCATTTTGAAAATAGTAAATGATGTCGCATTAAAATAGTTTAAGAATGCAATTA
This sequence comes from Plutomurus gul, assembly GCA_019776185.1. NCBI lineage: Eukaryota > Metazoa > Arthropoda > Collembola > Entomobryomorpha > Tomoceridae > Plutomurus > Plutomurus gul. The sequence continues at coordinate 18,040 of JABASC010000707.1, read as the reverse complement.
ATATTTCTTGTAATTGAAAAATCCACCTATAAGATTCATCAAGTGCTAATTTAACGCATATGCGGAATTTTAGGACAATATTGCGTCGGGGCTACGTGAAATGCTAGTGGATTCGATTTGCTGGAAAAGATAATAATATAAAGTGGGAGCACATGGAGAACCATAACAGAGTCTTAACAATAATTTATTAGGCAAACACAACTTTTCGAGACGACTATGTAGAGTAATAGAGTCGTCGGTAATAACTTCTGAGAAACGACTAACTTAGTTTGTTGAATTTCTCTCGAAACTACTAACTATACTCTTATCTAATTTTCTATACTAATAAGCACAATGCAACAAGAGAATTTCGCCATCATTTGACTATCTGTATGATTCAAGTGCCATGGTATCAGGCGCCAAAGTATCGATCATCAAGCTACAGACATGATAGCATGAGTCTTTTCCGCTAAAACTGAAAGTGCTTTGCTTCCAGCGGCCAACACCAACGACTTACAACTTACAATATCGTTTAGGTTTCGCTGTGAAGAAGCTGCGAAACCTTTTACTGCTAACACAATTACTTAAATGCGTTCTCTGTAGTTTCTATTGGCAATTAGAGCCGGGCGCAACAACAAGTGGGAGAGTGGTATGGAGATGCACGTAATTGGAACATTTCCTACAGCAAATAAATACAGAGTGTAAGTAAGAAGATGTACCTCATCCATGATACCCCAAACCAAGACATAATCTCCAGCGTTAAGGTACAACTCCGCCTCAGGGTTTTCATTTGGAGACTGGTGAAACGGGTCGTAGGAATATCTGCAAATTTCATAAAGCACATAGGTATACATACATATTTACATATATAAATATGTGGTTCGTGCAACGCTTCTGCAATATACGACTACTGCCGAGAATTACTGAAATTGGGTAGAATTCTATGCTTTCACCGAAATTGCATTACGCCAATGGATTTTGCTTCGCAACTGTATTTTATATTTCTATTTTAAAGTTGTTCGCAAAATGTGAAACAAACGTGCAGAAAGAGATCCTACAGAAATACAAATCAAATACTGAACATAATACTTCTAACCGAATGTATTCTCTCGACCATGGATATTTTCTTACAATACCCCACAACTGAAGAAATTTAGCAAAAATTATTTATAACGAATTTTAGCCTAGATAGAGTCATCATGAATCATAATTACAGGATCTTTCACAATCTTGACAGTAACTCTTATGAATATGGAATTAATGCAATATTAAGTATTTCCCTTCACGATAGGAATGGTTCCTCTCGGTGAAAGTATTGTGAAAGTGGATGATGCCAAATTGAGTGTAATGTTAGACTTTGTGTCCTTGCAATGGGGAAACCAGTAAAAGCGTGATTATACAAATTTTCGTATGGTTACCTCGCAATGTAGACACAGCAGCGTCCTTTTCCAGGAATATCCAGCATGTCGACACCTTTAGTGGCATTCATTAGATGCTGCTGTGCTTTGGTCATGATTATATTGCTGCCGTTTATTATTTGATGCTGTGGACCTCCACCTATGCGCAAAAAGATAAAAGGCAATGGGGAAAGTCATTGGGGGAAAACTAATGTACCTTCACAACCGATGTGTTTTAGGCCAGCCTCGGTGTCCAATCACCAAAAGTACACCAAGAGAAACAGAGACGGAATGAAAAAATACCTACCGAGAGATAGAGAGAGAGAGAGAGAGAGAGCATCGTTCAAATAGAAATCGCAAATAGGTGAAACATAATAAGAAAATCCGAGCAAGGAAGATAATATTACATGTTAAAGAGGAGAAGAAAAGGAAGAGAGCGAGAGAATGGTGGCAGATTAATTGAATGAAATTATCTCTTTTCTGTCATTACATTGGAAGAAATAGGACGAGCAAACAATGGTCAGTTATTGGGCTGTGAGTGAGAATGGTCGTTGTGGAGAAAGGACAGAAATCACTGCGACCAGGTCAAATACAGAAAGAGAGGCGAATAATGTCAGCAGAGAATGAGCAGTGGTGTGTGTGTCTGGGGGGAGGGGGGGTTGCGCGTGGCAGTGCCGAGGTTGAAGATATTCTATATATAGCCTGAAGGTAGAACTAGAGAGCACACACGAATAGACGGTGATGAGGCTGGCCGTGTTGTATTTGAACAGGAGAATGAGAATGTAATACAAAATATCGTGTTAGCGTTAGAATTGTTGACTTACCAGGTTTATTATCTATTGTGGTGATGATGGTGGGAATTGTAATGGACTGAGGTTGCTGGATCACATTCGGATTGTTGGAAGGAGCGTGTTGATGATGGAGTTGCTGCTGTTGATGATGATGGTGTTGTTGGTGTTGTTGCTGTTGTTGTTGGTGGTGGTGGTGGTGCTGTTGTTGTTGGTGTTGCTGGCTCATGGAATGTGATTGCATGGTTGGTCCCTGAGAAGGGAAGATTGTGCCAGCCGGAATAACGGGGAAAAAATTAGGTAGGACTGTGGCAATTTGTTGAAATTGGGGCATAGCACCGATACTTTGGAGGGTTTGAACGGTTGTGTGACCTGACTGAAAGATCCCAGCGTTTTGCTCGTAGATTCCAGACAAGTCACGAGGAGTGCACCCTGAAACTGAAGAAAACCATCGAGCCGTTATGTCACCAATCTCCGACTTTCCTATGACAATTTTCATCAATAAGGATTAGTTTTCATATACTAACGGGGAAGGGTGGTTCAAGAATGTATCAGCTATTTTAACTCAAACTCAGGTAGTACCATACAATATAATATATACTTTCTATGGACAGTGATACAAAGAGACAGACGACTTTGTGCTATCTCTAGTGCAATTTTTTATTATTATATATTTGGCGTCCATTGTTAGACCAACAATTTCCTCTTTGTCGCTTGTATGGACAAAGAGAAGCTGCACTCTAGAAATAACATTGTCATCTCTGCCCTCTCACTGATCATAGAAGTCTACAATTAGAGGAGCCATACAAGAAATTGTGATAGGCTGTGTACGTCGTAAGCTCTGTGCGCTACAAGGACAACATCGTGTTCGCTAACAGTTGACATTTATCATCTGGGAATCAACGCTCGCACAAACATTCAAACGGTCTTTGTGCAAAGAAAAGTTACCAGTTTCAATGTTTGGGGACGAATGGGAAAAGTCTTGTACACTCGTTCTTTTGTTACGAACTAAACGAACTTACCTTATGTGAAGTTCGATAGTATTATGCCAGGATATGTCCTGCCCAAATACATCAATGCTCGCTTGTGTAGTTTGGTTTGATGCCACACCGTTTAACGAAGAATATGCTACATCTATTATTTCTCAATTTTAGGCATTCCCGTAAATGATTCTGTCGAAAAATACTAAGAACCTATAAATATTGTGCATTCACACTTTTTACTACAACGTTTGAGAAAAGATATAATAGAGTAATTATAAATTAGTATTATCTTTTTTCAAACATTAAACTCTTTTATACACAATACTGTTGATTATAAGTCACTCCACGAGTACGACTTACTCAATAACAAGTACTCCATTGATCGACAGAGACAAACAATGTCATAGTTCATATAAGTAACTGTTTGGGAACATCGGTGTTCGTAATTGCGCCTAGTAATATCAATTGTTCCCTGTATAAAGGAAGCAAAAAAGAAAAGAGAAATGTTCATAATTTAACCGCGGTTATTCCAAACGGTGTCATAGTTCACGATTTCAAGTTGGCTCTGTTAGGAAATTGATTTATGTTAGTTCAGGCCAAACTAATGTTTGACAAATAAATCCATACTGAAATTTATTTTATTCTATTTATAAGATTCAAGAGTCTCATCTAACGTGTAAGCTGTGTAATTGTAATTATAAAACTATCTGTATATGTAAGTAAACAATTTTATGCAGTATTACATCCATGCCCGTCTAAGAATTACCCCCTCACCGCGCCCCTTTAACATTTGTGATTTGAGTTTTCAAAAAAGTTCACTAACGGTTTCATACATTGTTCTTCAAAAATCAATTTTGTAAAAACAATAAGTAACCAAGTTGTTATTTGTTATTGATGCATATTAAGATCTTCCTCAAAGATGTAGTTACACAAGTGACTCAATACACATAATTTATTACATGTGTACATACATGTAATTTATTGTTAGTATTTCTTAAAACGGTGTGGAATCCTTGTTGCAAACTAATTGCGTACGCAGTTATTTGATGTGTAGGGCAGAACTATCGAATGCATATTTCATAGTGAACAGGGTTAGAAGGGAAAATAGCAAAAAATGCAGAATGCAATAGTACATTTAGTTGGTACGAAGATAATTATTTTACTGATTGTGTGAACAATTACGTAATCCAGATAAATGTGATACGACTCAACTGGAAAGGGATAACTATAATTGTATTTATATAATTAATTAAAATTGGCAATCAACACAATAACGGACAAGAGCAGTGAGCAGATATCAGTTAGCAGGGCTACGATTACAGAATATAGATTTTTACAGATTTGCAATGCACAGAGTACAACTATTTCTCAGCTTAATAACATAAACCTACATACTCAAATAAACATCAAGTAACTAGACTAGTATTTCATTTGTATAGAGTGTGCATAAAGTCATTGTAAAAGTATTTGAAAAACTCGAAATTCCTACAAAAAATTCCTTTGAAATAATGTTTTACTGTATGAAACATATAGAATTCTATGCTTTGAAAAGTTATGAAAAATATACAATTTCATTGAGACCGTCTCCTCCCTTTTACTATTATGAACTCATCGTTTGAACTTTTTTGTTCGTCGAAGACTTTGGAAGACTTTCATCGCAATCTGAAAATGTGTTGAAGAAAGTCATTTCTTATATCCGTGCAAGCACAATACATAATATATAAGAACAAAAGTTGCGCAAAATTGAATAGATTTTTGTATTGCTATAACTATCTGTAGTTTTCAGTTTCATTGTGAACTGGAACTGTTTATTCAACATTTGAGTAAGAATTTTGAGTTTTCTAATGGGACTGGATGCTCACTCTGAAAATACTTACACCCAAATGTACAGGTGGTGTGTGTAATGTCTCTTTACAGGTTTCAGCAAAGAGTGGAGCAGGTATAATAAAAAGATAAAGAATTGAGGCTGCCACAATAATGAGCAGTGACTCTTTGTGAGTGAATGTGTTTTTCAGGGACGTCTCGGTTTTTGACTGCTCGTATTGTCTTTGAAAATGTACAAATGAGTTCCATTTGCTTTGGTGCACACGTTGTACCTATATTGAGTGTAAGTATTGACTGCTACTCTAAAAGTGAGTACAAAGAGCTATGTTATGGTCGGTGTCTTTGTTGCATCGACCTCGGCAAACTTTGAACAGAGCTGATGAGTTTGTCTACAACATCCTCTGTTTTATCTAATTAATTCATTTCCTAATGCACTACACAGGAGAATGACAGCGATTTTCTACACGAAAGTGTACATAACGAGCTACCATCTGGAATTCATCCTGCGCTACATAGACTCTACATAGACTCTACATAGACTCTACATAGACTCTACATAGACGCTACATAGACGCTACATAGAACTGCTGCTAAAACTGCACTAACATTCAACAGTGACTGTACTCTACTACTGATGCAGTGCTGTATACAGCTATATAGTATTGCAGTGCCCGCTAATCCAAAGCCCTTATCGGTGAGTTATTGGCGTCGCAGCAGTATTTTGTTAGTTATTGTCAATTTTGCATTCAAGGTAAATTGGAATGAGCTACATGGGTAGACAGCCTTAGTGTCTGTATTATTATATATGTATGTATTTACATATAGTAGCTCTGGTGTGACTACGTAAAACCGAATCAAGAGATCAAGGACTGTCAATAGTTGTGAGCGTATTAAAATGTTGTTAAGGAAAATTGAAGGCAGTAAAGTTCAGTCAGAGTCATTCAAGTGAAGTAGAGCACTAGTGAAAATTGAAATTGAATTGGATTAGTAGCACATTGTAGTGTACGCACGACCGTGCTAACTCTACTATGTCTATGTGTGTTGTGTGGTAGGAGAGATGAGCTGTAAGTTCTGAATCACTATTATGAATGTATCTTACTTTCCACATCATTCTCAATTGTGATTTTGGGTATGTGGTATTTCGACGGTGTCGGTTTTTTGGGTAAAGTTCGCCTACGTGATGCTGGCAAGTGGCCTGCCGGTACATTGGTGCTAAAACGAGGTGGACATGAGCCACAAACTGCGAAAGAATGAAACAACCCAAAGAAAACACCAGTCAAGTCAGTGAGCAAAAAGCATGCAGGCGTGATTTTCGCATTCGGTGGAATAGTCAACATTATAAACGTTGACATTAAGTAAAAGCTTTGGTTCAAAAGTATTCATTAGACAGGGATGAAGGTCACATGAGATAACAATGGGTGCTAGTGATTATAGCTGTCAAGGGAACATCTGTCTGTACTTGAAAGGTGTATAGAAAGGCAATCATATGTTTATACGGTATTTAATCCATCAAAAGTTTCTTGAGCAGAGGAACTGACAATGACAGTCATGGCAGACAAACATAAATATTTCAAAGGAAACATTTAAAATTAATAGCAATGGTGAAAAGTGTGTATAAGTATTAGTAATTCGAGTACTGCCATTACGGATACACAATACACACCACGTACAACATTTACTGAATCATGTGGGATTAACTACGGATTATATTTAGTAATATGCTAAGGCGTACTTTGTGACACAAAAGTAGTAAGTGGTGATATTAACGGGATAGAGTGTTAGTGAAGGGAAATAATAGCAGAGAGCAGAAGGCAAGAGAGAATTTTGCAATTGGAAACAACCATTTATCGTCAAAAAGAAGAAGGTTGGGGGTAACAGATGAGCAATACAGACAGACAGACAGACAGACAGAGAGAGAGAGTGTGTGATAGATAGATAGAGAGAGAGAGACAGACAGAGACAGACACAGAGAGAGAGAGAGAGAAAGGATTCGAGAGTAGGTAGAGAACGAGATTAAGAATTGAGAAGAGAAAGAGAAAAATAAAGAAGTGTGAAGAGACTCACCAGCATTCTTATCTAATTCAGCTAAAATCTTGTTATCCTGCTGGATTTTGGCTATGATTCGTTCGATTTCGTGATTGGAAGCAATAGGGTCATCAAACTGGAGATACTTTTGAGAGAGGATTGAGTGTCTGGACTTGGTTTGCTGGACACTTGAGGTCACCTGGGTGAGGTCGGTCACGGAGGTACTGCGCCTCAAACGCTTCCTACCGTGTCTCAGGGGAGAGAAGGAGGATTTGTGGGTCCGCGGAAGCGAGTGTGACACACCTGTTGCGACAAGCGAAGGTGTTGGTGAGAAAGAAGATTTGGAATGGGGTTCATGCAACTCAAGCAAAGTCTCTTGATGCAAAGATCTGGCTGCTGACATAAACTCGGATGGACCTAGAGATCAACACAAGAATAGCCTGGATCACACCACTCAACTACAGGCGAGCGACCTCGCGGGCCCGCTCTCCTCACAGAAAATCAACACCAGACAGAGTCATTTGCTTATGATGATGGATCAGAGTGGTGAGCCCCTCCACAGCACGACATGACACGACATGACATACTAAGCGTCCATTAGTTCGCTCGTCCGCACGACACCACTACACTAAACGACTAAACACTACCAATGTCAAATCTCATCAGCTCGTCTTTCAAAAAACATACAGATAATCGCCGGTACTACGGAAAATACTACGAACTACCAATAAATGTGTCACTACGTGGTAGTACATAGATATAGAGTCAAAAAGTAAATAATAATAATAGGAAACGTATAATAAGTACATAGAGAGAGTAGTGAGAACACTACCATTAGCTAATTGCTGATCAACTACGGGGGGACACTCGTCAAACTATGACATAAAATCTTTCAAGTTCGGAAACAGCGAACAATGCCTACTACATAAGTATAGTAAGCAAATGAAAACATGGGCAAATACATTCAGCATGACCACAACTAATAATTAGCTAAAAAGCAACCAAAAAAATCACAAAGGGCGGGCGGACATATCGCTCTGGTTTCAGGGCTCATCTTCCTCCCCTCCTCACAATTCAATTTCAGTAATAATATCATATAGTAAAAATAGCAAAGAGAGAAAGTGGCTTGGGGTTAAATGGTAGTGAAATTAAAAGGAATTGTCAGAGAGAGAGTGGCAGTGTTGTATTCAGTGGGTGAAATTGAAATCGTTCACTATCTCTATGAACATACTGTATAGAGGCACTAGATCTACCCACACATTTTAATCATCGTCACTACTTTATACTTGTAAATGTCTACTGCTATATAACTACAAATATATTGATTAAGTAAATACGGTGGAGAGAGAGAGAGAAAGAGAGAGAAAGAAAGAAAGGAAAAAAAATCATCTATGTGATTTTAGGTAGAGCTGCACAGCACATGGTATTTATTGTGGAAGGTAAGTTAAGATTCAAAGTAATCATATTTATTTACATTAAACAATTTCTTGCATGTAGCTGCATAAAGAATTCGCTCGAGAACGACTATTTCAGTACGAATCGTACGAGAAAAGGTAAATTTTTCGTCGTTATTTGCTCTTAGAATTGAATACAAACAAATTTCCATGTCGTTACATAAAGAGAGAAAGTAAATAGAGAGAGAATGAGTGGGTAGGAAAGTTTTGCTCGTCTAGTGGTAGGCTGTAAATGTGTACGAAAATAAGTATGTAAGTGTGTAACTATGTATTCTACAGTAAGTACTGCATTGTATTCAGAGTAGTATTATAAGAGCCTGTGAGACCTCTATGAATAAGACAAGTGATACTTGTACATACGTGTGGTCGATCGTGTAGTAAAAGTGTAATGTGTGCTATACACAAGTAAATATAAGAAGAGTATGCGTATAAGTGTGTGTGTGTGTGTGTGTAGGTGTGCGTCGGTATTCAGGAGCAGAAAAGGTAGGCAGCAAACAGTACAAAGTGTTACAGGGAAAGTGTGAATGTACAGGGAGAAAGTCCTAGTCTACGAGGTAAGGTAGGTAGTACTTTTAGAGTTTTGTGCGTGTGACAGGTAAAACAGGCAAGTTACTATGTGAATTTAAACGGGTGACGGGAGGCAATCATCAAGTAAGTCTCTACCTCTTGAGTAAATTCCAGTTGAATGATACAGGGAGTGCTGTTGTTGTTCCAAAATTGCATCCAGCGAAGGAACTACAGGAGTGGACAGTGCCGTAGTACTCTCTCCTCGACTCAGAACCGAGTCTAACCAGTCAACAGAGAGTCTTCCTTTTAGTACTACACATGTTACGCACTCACTCACGCAACCACCCGCAATAACTACTGGACATTCAGACCCGTACAACTACACATACTTCCTATGGTAAAATATATATGGAACGAGTGAATCCTATATGTAGTATTATGTGACCTGCTATGCTGCTGCTGCTACATTAGGAAAAGTATCGAACGTTCGTTCCTCCACTCTACGTTCCACACGTTCGTCTATCGTCAAGTGGCTTTCTACTTCCTCTCCTGCTAGCATTAATATTTCTCGTTACAGCATCTTTTCTGTCTCCTACGTTTATCGCCACCCATGCACACCAATGCCTTTGGAACTTTCTCCATTTCTGGTACGATGAGCACACTGCATATATATACGTTTCTCATGCACACATGTTCACTCCCTACAACGTATAGAATTATTAATGACCTGGCTTTGCTCTTCTACTTGTCAGGGCCTACACCACCACCACCTACCTACACCACCACCACCACAAACAATTATCATTTTTCTGCCTAACATGATAATAGCAAACACAATTAGAGCACCAGCTGCATGTGTTTATCCTGTGCCTACTACTACTATACAGCTCTCTTAATATATTCGTACTAATACGTACAGGCTCTCCGATACTTTCAGATATGTTGTCGCATTTAATGTTGCAATGCGCATATACACGTACTGTAATGCAATATGATAATATCAGTTGTCCCAATAATTCCTCCCTCCTGTTGCTGGTGGTGGTACTGTTGCACTGATACTACTATCTATCATTCAGAATATATATATGACATTGGACTCTAACTATGATTGTAACTACGTAGGTATAGCTTCATGTAAGTTAAAGTCTCGAGAGACAGTCAGCAAATACTTTCCCTGTCAGCTTATGGTAGATAGTATACTTGGGTATACAGAGAAAATGAGATGTTGTTCGCCGTGTCTCTCTCTATGCTAACATCTCATCCAACTGCCATAAAACATGCCTAAAACATATAACTGTTTTAGGCAGTAACGACTGTAACAAAACCTGTTTTGGTTGAAAAATTGAACGCCGTCGAGTTATTTAGCATGTAGATTCTAATCCGTGAGAAAATGGCATTGGACTTGAATTTTTTCTTTGAAAAACAAAAAGATAGTATTAACAATAAGTATAAAAAATTCTATTGACATTTTCTGGTCCCTTTAATTGAATTATTCTATTCAAGTATATTTACATAATGTTGAATGATAGAATCAGATTATTGGGACCAATATGAAATTGTAACAACGGCACGTGTTTGTAATACTGTGCCATTTTGAAATTGTCATAAATTCGACATTTACAATTAAAAAGTGCTGGCATCAGTTTATGTCTACAAGAGAAAGACAAGGCGTATTAAATTGTGACAATGTTTAGACGGTTTCTGTTAGATTTCTGACAGGATTTGAATCTGTTTCAGTTTAGCAATTCGGATTTGAGGATCCACTGCGAAAAAAAGTATTCACAGTGAGTTTATTTAGGAATGGAAAGGCAAGCGGTGAACTGTCATAGTCAAACCAGGCAGACACTTTTAATAGCACTCAAGTTCTCTTCCCAGGTAGGTATGCATTATAGGTAAATATATGAATAATATATTTATCTTTAGAACTCAAGGGATGGTATATATCAGGGATAACAAAGGCTATAAGTTTTTCATACTATTTTTTGTCAGCTACGTATTTATATATAGGCGGTAGTACTTCTGAGAGGCATTCAGGTAAAATGGTAATTATCTTGTAAATAAGGTATGCTTACAATTTGCAGTGAGTGATAAGGTATAAAATGCCAATGCGCTCTATATTCTAGTCTATCCGACTATGGTTTAGTTGTTAGTCTAGTGGAGCTAGCAAACTAACTAATTGTATTAGAGTATGAATTCAGCCTGGATGAAGTGTCACTAGCTACTACTGCTGCAATTCTTGCTAGGTTGGCTCAAAAACTAACGATAATTGTATTATCTTTAAAATGGAGAGACTACAATTTTAGAGTACTTTCGGATGAAATGAGGTGGTTGGTTAGTTGAGTAATTTGGATGACAAAATGCCAATCGGACTGAAAGATTCTGACCTGGAGTTGAGCAAAGGGGGGAGTCAGGGGGCGAGTGTCCGAGCGAAGAATGACGAGAAGATGAAGCACGGACAGATTGTTGTGATCGCTTTAGAGCTGCCAATTCTAACATCAACTCCTCATGACGGACATTTTGGAGCTCCGTCTTCTTCTCCAACTCTCGGATCTTGGACTGCGGGCAAGGTTTTTACAAATAATAAAGATCTCGGATGCCTGGGATGTGCATTGACTGACAAAAGATGTTAATGAACGAATAAGAGTGATAACGATAAAGAACGAAATGGGAAATGTGAATGAGAGGTTAATGAAATGTAGTATAATATATATATATATATGAATATGAATATAAAATAGTGTTTGGTATTAGTAGTAGTATAGTGGTATATAAGTGATTTGATAATAAAAGATAATAAAAAGTAGTTAGTAAGTAATAGAAACTTGACCAAAGCAAAAATTAGAGAGAAGCGTGAATAAAGTAACAATAATTAATGTAACGGTCTTACATTATGATATACAAGTATCAGAGTATGTAGTGAGTCAGTTGTAAAATAACCAGTGGCAGTTTGGAAAAGACAGTGAGTATGAAACGCATTTCAGATACACGTATGAATGAGAGGATGTTATCATAGTTAGGTTTATGTTTATGACTTGATTTACGGTTCGACTCAGCTAATGACACATAATGTAAAAGATTACTATTGCACTGGCTTGTATTGTAACATTGTGTTATAAGACTGACAGTAAAAGTGCAATTGTCCCACCTGCAGTGTCTCGATCGTCTCGCATGACTTTTTCTTGTCCACTTCACTGAGTCGATTAAGAAGCTGAAACCAGGCGAATACATTATCAAGTTATTGTAGCATTAATTTGCGCCTTTATTAAAGCGGTAAAATTCGAATATTATACTTTGTAGTGTTAAGAAAATAGATAAAAAATTGGAAAAATTGTAACAGAGTGTAAAAAAAACTTTTACAAGCCGTGCAGCATTACGCCTGCAAAGACGTAAAAGACGGCGTGAAAAAATAAAGAAATGTAAATGTAACAAGTGAACAAGTTCGTTTTTACATAAAAGCGCATTAGTGCAGCATATTCAAAAAAACATGCAAGACAATAAAAAATGTAGTGTGTGTGGTAGTGTTTTACAACTAAAGTTGGACTTGAAAATCATAAAATAACTCATTCAAATGAAAGAGATGTTTTCATTTGCCTACATTGTGGAAGCAGTGCTACTATATACGTAATATTGATAGACACATCAAAAATTTACACCCAAATGTAAGAAGCCGACATCACCGAAGGAATTCAATGATTCTTTCGCTGTTTCTAATGCAGATAATAAGAAATTATCAAGTATTTTTGCATACACTGATGGATATTGGACATCACATGTATTACGAAAACCTATTTTCCTATTTAATTTAATCAGTGATTCGTGTAATCAGATTACTCGTAAAGGATTACTGTAATCTGTTACAGTAATCGTAAATGTAATCTGGATATTTAAAAATGTAATCTGGATATTTAAAAATGTAATCTGTAATCTGGATTTGGATATATTCAAATGTAATCTATAATCTCAGAGTAGAGGTGATTTCGGGCAGCACTTTTGTAAACCCGGCTCGTTCAAACCCAAATTCTAAGGGGTCCGTCCGCCCGCACCCGGCCGGTTTCGCGACGCGCTTGTTAAAACCCAATATTTGAGTACCAGACTCACCTCTAACTCAGAGCAAAGTAATTGCGCACTCCTGCTTTCAATGTAGATTACCCGGATAACTATTGCTCACAGCAATACTTCGTTTTTCTAAAAAAAAAAAGAAAACTGTTGAAGTTGCTTTGTGGGGAGGTGTTACTACGGAAAAGAATGTCAAGTTCGCTGCTCAACAAGTCTTGGTCAACAACAATGTTAAAGTAAAAGAACGTTCGGATTCAGGCGCAGCAGCGAAGGTCATACAACATACTTGCGGAAGTATTCCTGAAGCGATATCATTGGGTAAGTTCATAATATCATCTTTGCGCAGATTCAGCAAGTATACAATGTAGTGGTCGGCGCGGTTTCGTTTCGGTTTTCTAGAAAAACCAAACCGAATTAACGGTTTTGCACAAAACGGAACCGAACCTGAATATTTTGAAACTAGTTTTTATTGGAAAAGAACGAAACCTAATTATCGGTTTTTGCACAAAAAGGCAACCGGAAACCGAATATATAGAACGAATTTTTGTTGAAAAATAACGAAACTGAAGTTTTGTAACCGAAACAGAGCCGTGCAGACCACTAGTAAAATGTAGTACAGCTAATGATTTTTGGTTAAGGCTTCGAGCTATACCACACACAACTTTTCCATAAGGAATAGTGTGTTATAGTTTAAAGGCTGAGTTGGGTGATTCATGGAATTTTCCTTCGGATTAGGGATTAATTTTCCAGAATTTTCGGATTAGAATTAGGGATTTAGGTTAAATTTGTTTCGTGGATTACACTAATTTAGGATTAGGATCCTTTTATAAATGCCTCGGAGCGTTTGAGATTAGTTAATCTCCGGATTAATTCTGCGATTAGGGATTAAAAAAATTAAGCATTAATTTTACTTTGGCAGTAGATTTTATTAATGACATTTCTGTAAAGTAATGTTTATATTTCATTATTATAAAATGAATTCGTGTGTGAATTAAAAGTATGTACATACATACATACATACACTAATGATTTGATTCATACATTCTAGAGTCAAGGTGCCCTCCACAGCGCTATATACTTACTACTTAAACTTTAATATTCCCATTTCATTTAAATTTATAAAACCAATGAATTCTCGTGTAAGTTAAATGTACGCATGTACTAACAACTGTATGGTTGATTCCTAAGCTACCCCACTACTTGAACATTAATGTCACCACACTATGTGGTCAAATACTGAATAGACGATTTAAATTTTCGCGTTTTGATGTTATGAAAATGCCGCTACATTAGAAAGATTTCGCAAAACTAATCCGAAAATCTAATCCCCACTGGGATTGGCGGATTAAATGTACACTGGGGTTAGGGATTAGTTTTAAAATAGTAATATGAGTGTATTAGGGACCAGGGATTAATTTTGTAGGTATTTCCTTGCGGGATTAAGGATTGGGGATTACTAGTCTCCAATCCCGATTACTAATCCATTAATCCCTAATCCCGATTACTAATCCATTAATCCCTAATCCGGATTGCCCCAACTCTGTTGAAAGGCAGGATATAGCTGCAAACTATTATGTCATCGAATCACTGGTTGTGTCTGCCATAAGGATGCAGTCGAATTGTTCAGACATGCATACAAAGAATATGCCACACTCATGCATAATCAATTGAAAAATATTTATTCAAAACTTCCTCCAAAAAATCGTTTATTCGCAGAGACAAAGGGAAAAGCTTTAGTGCAATCGTTGCTACAGCATGCATAAATATTTGAGTGTATGTTTTGAAACATAAATCTGTTACAATAGAGCTGTTAATTAAATAAATAATGCTTAATAAATAAAGCGTTAAATTTATTACCTTGACCTCATCTTTCCTCTCTCGCAACTGGACCAAAGCTTCGGCATGCTGTCTCTCGAGTTCTTTCCTTTGTTCAGACGCTTCACGTAATTGCTGCACCACAAAATATTATTCGGATAAATTTTCCAAGTCATGACACGAAAAATTTCCCATGCATATAATATGAATCATGTCTGTATACAACTCAAGTCTGACTCATAATTTTTTGCAACAAATAGTAGGACTCATATAAGAAATAAATAATTATATTTATTTACATGAACAAATTGATTTGTTCAGGCTGAGCAATAGCTTAAAATAAATAGAGTCGGTGCTATTGTCAACTCAAATATAAAGATAAGGCATAGAGCACAAATTGGCAGCGGACGGGTCGTCCATCAGACTTGAAGCAGAACACGATTTTTTATCTTCCCTCAAGTACCAATTAATCTAATCATTATGGACAGTAAATTTAAGCAATTAATTCTTGCACTGTATTGCTATTATTGGATTGAGCTGAGGACGGCTACGAATTATTGAACGTAAATTTGTCTTTGTGCCAATAAAACTACCTACAAGCAGTTGTGTGGCTTTCACTTTGAGCTAAAGGGAAAGTATCTGGGAAAATATGCGAGCAAAGTGGAATTCTGTGTTCACGATAGTCACATTGAATAATTGGGTGCAAAGTAGGACAACATCAAGATTGAATTCGTATTTACATTTAGAGCACAGTCAATAGGTTGGTTACCTTAAGAATTGACTCCAGGTTGGAAGGCTTACTGGAGGGTGCCCAGCACACAAATGCAAGCCCTCAAAAATACTCCTGGAAGATGTGCCACGATTCGAAAAGGGAATGGCATTCCACGAGATTTGATTGTGCACAAACTAGGAGGATTTGTATATATCGTGATATTTGTATTGCTTCATAGATAAAGTGGTGGCACTTGTCTTATTGTGAATGACTACGAGTGCTCGCACAAACTCGGTCATCTGTGACTACGACTGAATCGACAATTGACCGATTGTTAAAAGGTGATGGACGAGCAGGACAGTCTCCTTACAATACATTCAGCGAGAACAACAACAGTGTCCACAGGAGGAACGAACCACAATGCAGGGGGGATGACCGAGAGAAAGTGATGGCACCTCGTGAACTGCTGCTTCTGGTTCGGTGGTCGTCGTTCTTGTTTTTCGTGATGGACGTGTGTCCTATCGTGGGTGGACAAAGATTACAGGAGATCGTGTTGGCTGGAGGGAAATGGAAGTCCTCGCCAAGAACTAACTATTTTCTTTGGAGATGGTCAGAGGACTGGTGCATGTCAGTATGTCAGCTAGAGCTCGGTGACTGCTCGATAAATATGTATGTTTGCTCTGCTGCTGCCACTGCCACTTCCCACACCACAGTCCAATCCTCTATGAATGAAGTTGGTTATGGTTTTTGTTGGATCTTTCTGCCTTTCTCTTTCTCTCTCTCTTTCTCTCTCTCTCTCTCTCTCTCTGCGAGGAGACGATTTCTTGCCTTGCTTGGATTTGCGAAGGCGAACACAATTGGCTTAGATTTGATTCGGCTAGTGGAAAGAGAGCGACTAAATGTGTGTGCTCTTTGTTAGGTTTGCGAGAGGTGGCTGCTTGGACGATGGCTGACTAACTGACACACACGTTGCCACTGGCTTGTCACGAGTTCCAATGTCCAGCTACTCATTCGAGGCAAAGTGACTGCTCAGTGACACTGGGTAATGGGACAGATGGGCCCCAGACGCTTGCCACCTTTGAAACAATGAGGAGGAGCAATTATAACAATGGACTGGGACTTTGGTGCAGACGAGTTGGCATCGTCCTGCTTTCGCAAATTCTACGCAACCCCAGTGAATCGATAAGAACGGGAAGGATGCAGTAGGGAATTTCGGTCACGAGGTCCAAACGGAGGAGGTATAACGTTCCCGTCGCTCTCCTCCCGCCCCAGCCACCGATGGTCTGCTCACTATATATATCCTTTAGTAGCGCTGCTCTACCAGTGTACTGCAACTGACGGTGATGTAACGGCGGAGCACACGTACAACTGCTGCCTCGAACTTTCTCACAGTGGAGCGTGCTCAAAGTAGTGCTGGAGGTCTGAGAGTAGTGAGTGAGTGAGTGAGCTCTCCGTCTCTTTCTCTCTCTCTCTTGAAATACTACTTACTCCAGTAGTAGGTTCGTCTGCCTGGTCTGTGCCCTGTCTGCACTGTTACTCAATACTCCAGCCCAGCAGAGTCCCACTTCTCTCTCCGGCCAGCACGCAATCTCTTTGACTTAACACTGACTTTCTTCCGACTTGCCATTAGTCCACTGGTCCACTTACTCTCACACTTACTCTCCTCTCCTTTCACACATCATGATCTTCTTTTTCGTGAGCCATGCTTGGCCATTTCTACAATCGCTAACTGACTACTTAAACATCACTGCCTCCGTTCCCAAAGACCACGAAACATTTTCAGCTACAATTAAAACTCGATACTCCTCACGCTTAGAAATCACTTCCACCCAGAAACTTTTTCAATTTACATTAGGCATGCCCAGACACTTCATTTCCACCTTTCCCCTTAATATCTCACTTCACTTATAGAGTAGCAGTAGTTCCTCCTCGGCCTTAGTGGGTTTGTAGGTGCTTTTCTGCTTTTGCATCGACAACGATGGCTTGAGACATGCCGTAATCTGTGCACATTTCACACTCTCGCCTCCTTTCTCTCGCCCTTCCTGCATTAGGAAAAACATTTAATAGACTTCCACCCACGAGCAAATCACAAAGGACTTTCTCCCTTCACTCGACTAGGAAAACATCAATTTCCTCAAGCAATATCCGTATTGTATTACCCCCGCTATTTGCTTACACGGGCAAAACCGTCTGTCGAAGCGCACAGAATTGCTTGGTTTTCTCTATTTCCTCTTAAATCTCACTGAAGCACTTTCTCCCAGAAGAAACTCTAAACTTTTGATTGTGACTAGCAGACAGTGAAAAGACGAAAGAAAGGGAAGCGAATTTTTCTAGTCGAACAATGAACAAGCTCAGTCAGCCTTGGTTCAGCTTTCCTTGCCTTCGGTAGGGTCGCCTTCTCGACCTTTTGCCGCACCCTGTGCTCCGCAATGATATCCGCAACGGCTGATGGGCTTAAGAGAAACCGGCAGGTGCCTGTGCCTCCTCCTTCTCCACGTAT
>JABASC010000706.1:0-33304 GCA_019776185.1 Plutomurus gul | reverse complement strand
CACATTAACGAAAAACGAAAAGTATCTCACAGTTCCATTCTAATTCTTCTTCCAAGCATGCCAAGAATCTCTGTCAAATGCTGTTAATCAACGTTTTTTTGTATTACTTAAAACAAAATTGTTAAATACGAATTGGCTTGAACCTATTTAACTGACTTTAAATTGTAAAATTTTTCATTAACAAACGCATTTAGTTTGGCATTTTATAATGCATTGGCAGATAATCATTTGGAGAGTTGTACATGTAATGTCATATTCTCTGTGTATACATTTTAACCGAATTCTTGATATAATACTTTGTTTCGAAATATCTAGTTGCGTCTTCAGTGAACTTCAAAGTGAGTTACTTAAATAGTGTAGTAAACGTGTAATGTAGATCTGCACGATTGGTGCTTTTATCCGATTGTTTGTTATATTTTACCATTTGTTTTTAAGTGGTATTATCTCTGTGATTTCGCTAGTTTTTATAAGTTGCAACTTATTTCGAATTGGTGGATATTAAATTGAACCGCAAAATATTTGACGTAACTGTTTTGGTTAAGATTACTAAATGGAAATTATGTAGGTGAATTTAGAAAACTAATAAAAATGATTTGGATTTTTCGAACCCAGTAGGTTGAAAAGTGTGGCTAGTAAATGGCGAATGCAAGGTTACTTTTTTATGTGTGACATTGAAAATAATCGCTGTTAATTTTGTGCAATGGAATGACTAATACACTTTTTGTGTAAAAAGCTTTCATTAGATTTGTGTACAAATATGACAGGCTTCGGTATTACATAATTTTACTTCTTCTATGTTTTTATGTACTCTCGAAACAGTGAACAACAAAAATTTATCATACTTTTCAGTAATAAATATAACTTTTTTACTCTATTACTTGCAATTATTGACTATAAAAATAGAATCCCATGTCTGTTATTTCTTAATACATACGTATTGTGGGAAAGGCAATAGCCAAATTGTACAAGTTTTCATTATACTTTGACCAAGTATAAATCATTATACTAATTGTTGCTTTGTCTTTTAAATGATATCGAATGGACTTCGAAACGTCTATGTTGTTGAGCAATGTACTTATAATAATGCCTTTAATAAAAATCTGTGAATCCCTAATAAGAAAATTTAAGAGTATGTATTATTTTACATAATAATTTAGGATATCACTAAATTGAAAGCGAAGTATTATACGTTGATCATTTCCTGAATGTGGAAAAGTGAAGGGTTCTAAATGTGAATAAGAATTGTTTTTTAACAACTTCTTTTATTAAAATGGTGCAATGAAGAATGAAAGGACTAAAATCTATACACACTCTTCTTCAATCTTAACTTTTTTCTGACTCGCCTGGAGCGAGAAGATATGTCGATAGGTTAGGGTTGGGGTTTTACTTGTTTAACCCCCCCCCCCCCCTTCTATAAATTTAGCTAAGCATTAGATATATTAGAAATTCGATTTTTAAACGCAAAGAATTATAGCATGCGGCGCTTTTTTTGCAAGATGTAGTACAAAAATCACACTTTCTCTTCAAAATGTGATTTATGCACTCATTTATATGAGTTCAACCAGAAAAATTACATAAGCAAAAAAATTCAGATGTTATGGCTTCATTTTAGTAAATTTTTAACCCCGGTCGTTTATATGAGTCCTCCTCCCATATCATCTTTATTGACATAAAGTCCATGATATAAAATCATGTAATTTTATCAATCAACATATTATTAGTCTCATATTATAGTTATAGAGAGCGAATGCTAGGAACTAAAGCTTAATATTAGTGAAATTGCCGAATAAAATCATTTCATTACATGCTTTTCACTTATTATAAGTATTATGAAAAGCCATATGGACAACAGTGTCATTGTGGTCAAAAATACCAGTATAGGACTGGTAAAATTTAGAGTGCAGCTTTCATCAACAGAATTGCTAATTTGGTATGATTTAACCATTTCGCAGTATATAATATCCCACACCCACATTTTTGCATTGTGTATACATTGTACAAAACATGCGAATTGTCTTTGTCATTTAATGTACACGGAGTCCATTCATCGACTGCTTCGAAGTTTTGTGATTTTGGTTAGCCTTGGCCAACATGTCTCAATTCAAGCAGAGGCAACAAAACGCAAGTAAACTGTAGAAGGATTTACTCCGGTCTGTGATTTTAAAAGGTTAGGTTGCACGCCGTACTCATTTGCCGTGCGCAGAGCTAGAAATCGAAGTTGAATTCGGGCCTTTGCTTGTCTTGTCATCTACAAAGCAGTCATACGAAGTCAAGTCTACTACCCCGTCAATATTATAATTCCATGCAATCAGTCAGTCAGTGTATAGTTGGCCTGGTCGTACGAATAGTGTTAGATAATGTTATGTAAACCTATAGTTCCCAAATATCTGATTTAGACCAAGCAAGTGTTTGCTATCCCATCCTTGGTCCTCTCACAAGAAAATTGCTCATCATTTCGGATGTTATTCAGTTTATCGTTGACTCACACGCATAACTGTCCACTATTAACGTTAATTGATAGCTTTTGGCGTTGTGCAAGTTCTACTGCAAATAAGGTACGTAAGCTTTTTATTTTTCACTCTTTTACTTAAATCTAATTTGTTAAACACACTTGGAATAGCTTTAGTTGTTTGTATGACTAATTTGTTTATTACAAATTGCAATAAAAGGCGCTTTAACAACAGCGAGGTTAAAAGGTGGGTGTTTGTTTGTAGACTGTTTCCAGCGAATTGCAGGTCATTAGACTTTTGACTTTATCTGTACTAGGAAAATATAATAACATTATTAAATGTTAAATATTTGGTAGTGCAGTGTAGTAGTGTAGAATTTTGCAGCGTAGTTTTAAACTTTAAAATCACAACGGAATGTTAGAGAGTGCGATTAATTTCTATTAAAGTCGTCGACTTGGTAAAATGATATAATTTCACTATTAACGTGGGGACTAGTTTGTTAATATCCCTAAAATGTGGTTCTGGTTCCACTTTCTGTTGTTAACTTTGTATGGTGGCCGTGGTGGATGAATGTCTAGGTATTATTAACTATTTATAATATTGATCATCTGGTGTCCGTCCGTACAGCATTCAACAGGGCAGGAATTGTACGGGTACGGGAGTAAAGGGAGTTGCATGTCACTCACTGGACTGGTAAAGAATTGATAATTTTAAACCATCGTAGTCAGGACGGGAGGAGAAGTTTTGGAAAGACTAGACTATGGTAAAACATGCTATGTAAATGTAATCAAGCGTGCTATATGTATAGCCAAAGCCAATAGCTACCCAAACTAAACTGCGGTACCTAATTGCTGTAAATAATTGACTAGGTGAGGGTACATGCGTTTGACACTTTCAACTTTAAGATTCCAAGCCGAGCGACACCATTTCAGTAGTAGTCTCACTCACCAGTCTTTTAATATATAGTTCTAATCTCGTGTAGATTCTCACAATGCTTTCTGTATTTCCATTGCAATTTCTGCCCTTGCAAAAAAACGCAAAAAGGGGTCAAAATTCCATTATTGTTAAAGGCAACATTATTAATTCATCAACTGTAATAAGTAACTGTCGCTGTTATTGTTGTCGTGTCGCCTGAGAACTTTATAAACGCATGCAAAATAGAAGACATTAAATTTCAAGCTTATGTAGTGATACACCACAATTAATAACTACTGGATTTAGATTACATTAGATTCCCTTTATTGCATTTTTTAGGAGTTAATTCCTCAAAGTGTACGTACGTAGCATCTATTTCATCTCTTATGTCCCCAATTTCCCCTGAGACATCACCCGCATTTGCAGATGTATTGTGTGACAATTGCCTTTTGGGAATATTTTAATGCGCCCAATTTTTAATGGCAATCTAGCCAATTTTTTAAAGGAATTTGACTAATTTGAATATTGACCATCAGCCTCAGCCATAGTCGGTTTTTGCTATTTCTGTAGATGTCGAATGTTCTCCATGATGACTTTGACATTCTTTTAGATAAGCGATAATGTCATTTTCATTTAAGGTTTGGTTCCCTCCCGTCGAGGAATAAAAATGCACATGTTCGGAGAGTTCGTACCTTCATTTACCTACCTTCTTGGAAGACATTGAATGCTTCGGTTTGAATAGCTAGTGTGTACAAAAGGTGTAGTACAGATTGAAAGGTTTTCAAATTGTAATGGCTGGATTTCGCTCACAGGACTATTCATGGACAAGTTTGCCCATACAAGCATTAAACTGGGAAAGTGGAAGATCCTTCGATTTAATAACGTTGTTTGTTGCCTCCAATCCATTATTTGTGCTTGCAAATCTAATTGCAAAATAGGTATACTCTTCTTTGAAATAGCGCACAAAATCTGTGCCGTGATGTTACTCTCCCATTTTTTCAGCCATAAATTTTTAGCTGCTTCAAATTTATCCATAGATTTTGCTTGTTGCAGGAAAGCTATATGTGCTTTGATTTCAGACTGTACAGATTCATATTTTCTGTCTTTTAGATTTTTTTATACACTATTCTTTACATGAAATAACCGATTAAAATGGAATCATGACAGATATTCTTGGATGGTTAGGCAAATGGAGCGCATCGCCTGCTCATCTATACATATATGCAGCTTTGTTTCCCTTATCTATGCATTACGTACATAGATACGTGGAATACAAGCACACATTCCTATCAGTATCTACAACACATTTCACTTACAACATTGTGAGTTCGACTAAAAAAATAAGTTAGGGCTATTTCCTGCTTAGTATTGGTCAAATTAGTAATTAGAGTTGGTCAGTATTCAAATTAGCCTAATTTCCTTAAAAAATATTCCATTTTAAAGTTGGTACGTATATATGTATTTACGTCCTCAGGATTTTAGGATTAGAGGGTCATGCTTCTTATCCATTAAAAATTCCCGTCACATTTTCACATTACAATAACATTTGCTCTGCTAATTCGCTTGGTATTGTTGATATCCCTGAATGGTAAACATTTAACACCTCACTATTGGCCTGCGGGGTGCCTTTGTTCAACACGATCGTGAGTAGGACTCTTCACCACTCTTTCATGAGTCACGAGTGGTGCAGTACTGAACAAAGTATGTTTAAAGTCCAAGCAATGTTTTGATAAGCCACTCTTTGGTGATTTTGTACTTTATACCCAAAAAAGGACAATGATAAGACGTAAAAGTCTATAACGAGTTGTTGAGGGTACAAAATAGCTTTATTGACCCGGGTGTAGATGAGATTTTCAGTAAACAAGAAAAGTTTCCATTATCATAAAAAATGTATCAGGGAGTTTGTGGTTGTAGCAGTCGCAGTAGCGTATAGATTCTTATGAAATGGTATATCTAATTTGTCTGAATGGAGGTTTAAAACCTTACTTACAGAACAGAAGGTTACGCTACATTCATATAGCCTACACATGTTGTGGGAGAGCGCAACCTTATATATACAGCAAAGTACACTGTGTCTCAGAAAACAAACTTCACCGTGTCTAGTCTAATTTAATCGTCTTGTAAAATTCGTTCTGGACAGAGAGACAGAGCATCCAATTTGTACCCATCCAATGACAGAACCTGTTTTCATGTGTATTAATATTTACATTTGTCACTTTTCTCCATCAAAACAGATATAAACGAAAAAGGTTTAAAATCTAAAGAGAAATCTGAACAACTAAGCCTATATTTTGTCTGTTAGCTTGACAAGTGATGTTTATTTATTAATTGAGGGCCCGCGGTTTTATGCTAACAGAAACAAAGAAAATACACCCAGTTGAGAAAATTGCCTTTATTATAATACCCAATTTAAAAATGGAAATCTGTAAAACCCAGTTAACAAAGAATCATTCATTTGTCAGTGAAAATAACCGTTATGGTAAATTTTGTGCGAATGTGCCTTGTATCATTACCTACTATATATTTATATTTGTGTGTATAATTTCACTGCAGTTCGATTTGACAGGTGTTGAATCACTTGAAGGCGTGTTTAGTTAATTTGTTTGCATGGCATTAACGTAACAAGTTTATCGTATTGGAAATGATTGACCATCGGTAGTTTAATTTCGGAGAAAGTACCTCCCTCCCTCATGCCATTAGGTCAAAAAGACACAGTAAACATGAGCAGATTTGTGTATGAACATTCAAACAGGCGACACTTACATGTTTTCCTTAGCAAAATTACAAGCTACCACACTGATTCCACTTCATGGGCATTGCATCGACCAACGGGAATATTGTTTTCACTCACTCAGCATTAGATGTATACACGCAGAGCTACTTATTGTTAATTGTAAAGCAAACTACAAAGCAGTGTTCCTTGTACGTGTGTTGTGTATTGTGGTTGTGCCTGTAAGTGTCTATGCACAAGTCCAGTAGTGAAAGCAGGCAACGATCCACCCCTTGCACCCGCCCCAGGATATTCTCGTGCAGTATATTCTCCTTACATGCCTATAGTTTATCTCTTTCACAGCACAGCAGCCTTATTGTATGTGTTCAGCCTACTTGAGTTTAGTGATAGCCTAGTCAAGCCTCAGAACCTAACTAGTGGGCCAAAACCTAGCGCAATCGATATTTTTTGCAAGGCCAACGTATCCTTTCTCCGAAGTAAGGCACATGCCAACGAAACTTATACTTGAATAGAGCTGTTTTTGATATGCGAACAACGTTGGCTTTTAAAAATTCTGCTGCTTTCTACACTGAAAAAGTGAGAGTTCTACTTTGGTGACAAAGTGCACTAAAAGTGTTGAGTTTAGATAGAAAATGTTCGTGGGTTTTATCCCGAAACCTGAATGAAAGCAATCAGGCTACAATACAATACACACAGTGAAAGCATACATAGAGACGAATTTGCCTAATCATAATAATATTACAGTTCGTCCTGTGTTTACGACGGTAAGTTGGGAATGAGGTTGTAGCATGGCTCTTTTGCTTTCTCCTGGTGTTAGGGAGTATTCAGGGAATTGCTGCCCTTATCGTTGCTGACACTGCGTGTGTGGCTAACCGTTGTCTAGTTGTTGTTGTCAGTGAACTTATAAAGCGACACGACATTCGCACAAAAAGGCAGCTTTGCAGATGCGATTGAATTATGAATACAAGTGAGAAAGGTCAAACGACGCTGGACCTTTTACCTGCCTTGTATTGATTGATTTAAAAGTTATGGCGCATAACCGTGAGTACAAATTGCCTGAACAAGTGAATCTTGGAACTGTCATAGTAATTCAAAGGGAATTGGTTCGAGAAAAGTAACTTTTGAAGAATGATTCGGAAAGAATATTTCAATTTATTTTGATTCGTCATTCGTGTGTGTGTGTGTGACCTAAATAACATTTTCTTTGAAATTAAACACGACCAATAGATAGCAAAGTGTGTCACACACACTCACAGTCATATTTTAATGTGTTTGTAGAATCCAACTAGCAACTAGAACGTTTGGGTAATTAGTGAATAATGAAAAAGAAAGCTTTTTAAAATTACACTCTGACTAAATACAACAGATATTAAACGAGAAATAATGCATTTAATTAACACAATCCTTTTTTATTTGTTTTTTCCTATGTACATAATTATTGATTCAACACTTGGAAACTTTGCTGACTACACAACACAAATTTATGAAGAAAGACTCAACTACAACATCTAAGAGCTGAGAACGGTGACTCTTCACGGAGTGATTTGAATGCAAGTTATAACTGAATCCAAGAGTTTATCACAAATCAGCCCAACAAAGTCGTAGATATAACAAGACAGGGCACTAAAGCCTAAGCACCGGTGTGGTGCTACATATTCCTTTAAGGATGGATAATCTAATTCCTATTGTGAACAAGCTCCAAGATGCTTTCACTCAACTTGGAGTTCATATGCAACTTGGTATAACTTATTTTGTGCAATCGGCTAACGATTAATATTTGTCGTATTTTCACATACATACATTGTCGCTGTATAGTATATTTCCTGGTACAGCAATTTTAGAAATAAACAAATTTTCTTGGGGCGACTTAAAATGCATGTATATGTATTACATATAATTTTGAGTATTTGAATGCTGACTATTGATTACTTTCAGATCTTCCACAAATCGCTGTCGTTGGAGGCCAATCCGCCGGAAAGTCATCTGTGCTGGAAAATTTCGTTGGAAGGTAAATTGAGTGTCAAGTTAAATTTTTATACAAGTTTGGAGGCCAATCCGCCGGAAAGTCATCTGTGCTGGAAAATTTTGTAGGAAGGTAAATTGAGTGTCAAGTTAAATTTTTATACAAGTTACTATATATATTTTATTTATCTATATTATATTATATTGCATATTATTTTCTTGTTGCAGAGATTTTTTGCCGCGAGGTTCTGGTATAGTGACGAGGCGACCGTTGATCCTACAGCTTATAAACGCTAGTGCGGAATGGGGTGAATTTCTTCACTGTAAAGGGAAAAAATTCACCAGCTTTGACGAAATTCGATCGGAGATTGAAGCTGAGACAGATCGTCTGACTGGCTCTAACAAAGGCATATCGAACTTGCCAATTAATCTGCGAGTCTACTCTCCACACGTCTTGAACATTACCCTTATCGATTTGCCTGGTATGTTAGCCTTTAATTTCGCTAATAGCTTAGAAGCCATGTCACACGTCGTACTACAAACATTGTGACCACCGGCGTGTCGTTTAAATCAGAGTGTACATAAATGTTCGTTTAACTGACCTTTTGAATGTTTTTTCATTGTAGGATTAACAAAAATTCCTGTCGGTGATCAGCCATCAGATATTGAGGCACAAATTAAGGACATGATATTCCAGTTCATCGGGAAAGAGACATGTCTTATTTTAGCTGTAACACCTGCTAATTCAGATTTAGCAACCTCTGATGCACTTATGCTCGCCAAGCAGTGTGACCACGACGGCATGCGAACTATAGGTGTCCTAACGAAATTGGATCTTATGGATGACGGGACAGATGCCAGGGAAATTTTGGAAAACAAGTTGGTTCCGTTGCGGCGGGGTTATGTTGGTGTAGTCAACCGATCGCAGAAAGATATTGATGGTTTCCTTATATAACTACATAATATATTACACAAGTTGATTTAGTACTGCAAGTACCAGATGATGAATTTCTAAAAATGTGACAGGGAGGAAAGACATTAAGGCAGCAATACAAGCGGAGCGCAAATTTTTCTTGAGTCATCCAGCATATCGTCATTTGGCTGATCGTTTGGGAACTCCCCATCTTCAGCGAGTATTAAATCAACAATTGACAAATCACATTAGGGACTGTTTGCCAGCCCTTCGTGACAAACTTCAAAAGCAGATGTTAGCCCTCGAGAAAGATGTAGAGCAATATAAATACTTCCGACCCGATGATCCTGCCATCAAAACAAAAGCTATGCTCCAGTAAGCTATTGTGGCTGTAAAACATTTCTTCTAATTTCTAAGAACAGAAAATAACTGCGTCTGTATTGTAGGATGATTCAACAGCTGCAGTCAGATTTCGAACGCACTATTGAAGGTTCCGGTTCTGCTCTTGTAAACACTAACGAATTGTCCGGTGGAGCTAAAATTAACAGATTATTCCACGAAAGATTTCCGTTTGAGATAGTGAAGATGGAATTTGACGAAAAGGAGTTGAGACGTGAGATTGCTTTCGCTATTCGTAATATACACGGTATTCGCGTTGGTCTCTTCACCCCAGATATGGCTTTCGAGGCTATCGTCAAGAAACAAATTAATCGACTCAAAGAACCAAGCATCAAGTGTGTTGATTTGGTCGTCAATGAACTTTCCAACGTTGTTCGAATGTGCGCGGAGAAGGTAAATAATATTTCTTGTACACCACACTCATTCACAGCAAATCAATGTAGGATGTATGAATTACTTACTACAAGTAATTTTGTATAATGTATAAAAAAGTCTACTGCTATTCTGCAATTCCATTATGCGTAACATCCTTACTAATACATAGGGAACAAAATATTTATCTACCATTCTCTTTTGTAGATACTTCAGTGTCTGTTAACAGTCGAGTAGACTGGAGTTAGTATTTATTATTCTTTGTTTGTTATGATCATGAATACTTTTATATATATACTACATATGTAACTGTTGTGCATCTCCATTGTATTAAATAGTGATTTCCGCTAAATTTATCTACGGTTCTCAGTAAGGATAGTCAATTTAATTCTTTAGAACTCAAAAATTAATAGCAACGTAAAAATGCCATTGTAATTCAAGCCAAAGATTTACCAAAACTTTAGACTTCCATCTCCAAAAGCTATTTCCTAAGACAGTAATAAATCACAACTGCCGCAGTCCAACCATTACCTGGAATTTATTGCTGTGGTCCGGTAACAGCCTTTGCTGAATTGATCATAACAGCTCAGATCCAAGTTGAAAGAGCTGTTTTATGTATGTATGAAGATTGTATGATACAGTATTAGTAGACTAGACTATAGTATAGTATAGATTTACTTATGCAGTAGAATCCTATTAAATAAATGGTATTTTGTCCACACACCTGCAGCTATATTTATTTGCCTGAATCCCACTATGCATTAATGTGGGGTTTCATAAACTTTCAAGCTTATTGTTGGTTATAAGAAAGAAAGAACCTCTCTAATTAATGAAAATGTAATCCACCATCACGTCGAGCTGAGTGTCCAAGGTACAATCAGATGAATAGGTAGTCATTGACTGAAATGAAATATCGCAATTATAAGCACACACACCCATCGTCGGTTGTTTTCATTTCGTTAGCCACGTTAGTTATTTCAGTAGATTTTGGTACGGTTTTTATATGTATCCTTCTCTGAAGTAGAAAGGACTTTTCTGGAAACGCTATTCGGCTTAAATTACATTATTTATTGGCCTAGCTGGTAAAATGCAATATGTGTTTGCCATTGCAGATGAATCGATATCCTCGTCTTCGTGAAGAAACTGAGCGAATTATTGCAACTCACGTTCGTGACAAGGAACAAATCTGCAAAGAACAGCTACTTCTGTTGGTAGACTGCGAACTGGCGTACATGAACACCAACCACGAGGACTTTATCGGATTTGCCAAGTATGTGTATTTACTGTTAATTGATATAGAATTCTGTATATGATGATGAGCATTACTTATCCCGTACTATTGACTTGATGTGTTTACCTGTCATGTATGTCGGTGTTTTTGCCGTTTTGGTTTGATATATATAATTGATAGACGCTGGAAAGCCACCTTGTCTAATGACTTCATAACTAAAAATTAACATAGTTTGTCTAAGAAAACAATTTAATGCCGTCTGCTTCACCTGTACACATATCCGAGTCATTTTTTAATGCTTAAATGTACTAACGGCATTTAAGCAGAGTAGTACTGCCAACACTTACGTAATACGTTTGTACAAAAGTATTGTCCATGCTATCGCTGTATGGTTACACTTTGTCAATTTTCCAGAAAAATTGACCTGTGTGTGCTATGCGCTTAATTTGTAGTGTCATGGGCAAACTATACATACGAATTCTTTTTACGATCGATTTTAGGGTTCTAAGCGCTGTTGCGGTGGGACAAAGGTTGGATGATAATTTTTCATACAAGAGATACTCTCATTTAATTACTTGCATTTGTACAACTTTGCTCGATGCATCAAATTGACCATTTGAATTATTAGAACTAATAATTGCTTTAATGAGCGATTTCCGTCTTTCACGCATGTGGCTTCCCCTAAAACATGGGTCTATTAACCGCAATGAAAATAAATAGCTTTCCATCTGTGTATGTATTTTAAGTTTCATGTTGTACCTCTATATAAAAATCATGGTTTTTATTGTGCGTAGACCAATTGCGGCTGTCAGTCTGGTTTCCTTTATATTTCTAGTTCTCTTGCTATTCAACTCGAAAATTGGCTTTTCGGTTTTGGTCGACATTTCTTTTTGCAATCTTGTAGCTCCGAGACAGCTCTGTGTAATAGGTAAAGTATGAGTTCATTTTAAACAATTTGAATCACACGAGTGTAATAACAAAATGTGTTTGTAACACTTTCTTTGACGTTTGCTAACAACTAGTAAGGAGAAAGTAATTAAAGAAAGTTTGATATTGGAAATGATAGTACCTAGATAAAATCAACCTCAAGCTTTCTTTATATATGAGAATCACGTCTTGCTTTGGCGATTCTCCATGTAGACAATGTAAAATTGTTAGTTGTCCCACAGTGGGCTAAATTTCAGTGAATTGATCTTAGAAACTGTAGTAATTAGTAAACTTTTACTATCAATAGATAGGAATTGCCATAACGCAAATTTTGCGATTCAATATATAATATTTCTATTTTTAGGCGAGTGGGAATTAAACTTTTATATAGAATTTTGAAACTTGAAATTCTAACACAGGCTATTGTAGATTAAAAATACAAAATAGTAAATATCTGTAAATATCAATATTTTACAAGTTATTCAGCTTTCCCGTAGGATGTTAGATCCACCCAAATGTAACACTGCACAGGAAAGTTCTATTACGCTGCGATTTCACAATTTTAAACCTCACATCTTTTCCTTTGCTTGTAGCAGCTTTCTGTAAGGAGTTTACGTTTAAAAATAGAAATGACATTTCTGCAGCATTTCCCGTAGAATAAAATTTCTCTGATGTAAACGAATAAAGGCACTGCCCTACTTTTCTTAGAATTAAAATTGAATTTCCTTTGTATACGGAAGGTAAAATAGTGTGGTATGCAGCCAATCTTACGAATTATGGTACTTTCACAGGTTTCTGCTTTTCCCCAACCTTTAAAAGCGCGTGCAGTTATTCTATCTAACATATTTGCATTGGCTTTCGATGTTAGTTTTGTAACATTCGTAGCTTCGGTAGCGTAGTTTTACCAATAATCAATCACAGAACTGACTGTGATTAGCAAAACGCAAGAAATGTTGACTAATTTCGAATGGGTTGTTATGATCGTTACCATAAGTTAATTCAATGTGAGCGAGACGAATATGATTTTGAAGAAAGTCAGACGGACGGGTGGCATTCTGGTTTCTATTAGCTTACACTTTAAGATTTATTTGGTTAAACTTATTAGTTTGTAGTATCTTTTTTTGGAACCGTCCCCTTAACGTCTGTGATATATTGTGTATGATTTTCTTCGTATTATTAATAGGTGTTGCGTTATTTTCCATGAATTTTCTTGTTAAACTTTTGGTTGTACTTTTACGAATAACAGCAGTAATTTCGACCTAAACATTTTGTGGTGGTGTCAGTGGTGTGTTGTGGATAGTAGAGTTGTCTTTTAATTTCTTTCCCGACGGAAGTTGCTTATTAGTCTTGTTATGATTTTCAGCGCCCAGCAATCATCCGAGAATTCAACAAAGGCGGGTAGAAAGGGCGGTCTGGGCAACCAAGTCATTCGCAAAGGATACATGTGCATTCACAATTTGGGCATAATGAAAGGCGGTTCTAAAGACTATTGGTTCGTATTAAGCTCAGAAAGTCTGTCTTGGTTTAAAGATGAAGAAGAAAGAGATAAGAAGTACATGTTACCTCTGGATGGACTCAAACTGCGAGATATCGAGAGTGGATTCATGTCCCGGCGTCACACTTTCGCCCTTTTTAACCCAGAGGGTCGTAATGTGTACAAAGTAAATGACTTTTTATGAAACTATTGCACCAGGCCTTTATAACAGTTGTGGGACAGCAAATCTTGAACTAAATAATTCAAATCTAAATAGGATTATAAGCAATTGGAGTTGTCTTGTGAGACACAAGATGAGGTTGATTCTTGGAAAGCATCGTTTTTGCGCGCTGGTGTGTACCCTGAAAAACAATCGGAAGCAGCTGCTAACGGAGAAGAGTCTTCAGTAAACGAAAACATTTCTTCACTTGATCCACAAGTACGGATTACGCCTATGACACACCTTTGACAAGAATGATTCGAGCATTACATTGATATTCTACTTTCATTATATTTTATAGCTGGAACGACAAGTGGAAACTATTCGTAATCTTGTGGACTCTTACATGAAAATTGTGACAAAAACTACAAGAGATCTAGTTCCAAAAGCGATCATGCATCTCATCATTAATAATTGCAAAGATTTTATTAATGCAGAACTTCTGGCTCATTTGTATGCCAGTGGAGATCAGGTAAATTGCCTCATTCCTAATATTCCTTTGAAATGTAGAGTACCTATATAACACTTTTGAATATTAAAAGTTCTGATTTTGGCCGCATGAAAATAATCTTATTGGTAGTCAAAAAGATAATGATTCTGTACTTTGTGTTCCTCCAGGCAAGTATGATGGAGGAGAGTCAGGAAGAAGCAATGAGACGGGAGGAAATGCTACGAATGTATCACGCTTGCAAGGAAGCTTTGAGAATCATAGGAGATGTGTCTATGGCTACTGTGTCCACTCCAATGCCTCCCCCGGTTCGCGGTGGCGACAGCGGTCTCAGCAGTGGAGGTGGCGGCGGTGGAGGCGGTTACAACTCTAATTTTCTTTCCAATGACGTTCCCAGGTACGTCAAATATGAAATAAGCATAAATGTGCATACATGTTCACTCAATCACTCAATGATTGTAATGTGGGTTTCATCGGGGCTTTTCTTCTAATTTGACTCGCTACCTAATATAAAGGTAAATAATGAAAAATACATCGCCTACAGCATTTTAACGACTACTCTACTGTACGCATCGTTTTGTGTGCTGTGTGGCTCTTTGATATCTACTACATACATCAATTTAACTGATTTGGATGTTTTGATATCTGACCTCTGCCTACTACTATGGAACTTCACACACTGCTTTCAAGTGCTTTGTGTGACAACTTTTTTCCGAATTAAATAGGAGCTACTAATAGTATAAGATAGTTTGCAGTGCACACACATAGACAGTTGAGTGTTCTGTAACTATTATGCGGTTGCACCATCTTTCCTAACAAGCCTTTGATGTTATTAATCATTAAACATATTGAGCAAATTTTTAGAATTTCGGGCTAGTAAATACTAGTAAATAATTCAATGCACTACCAAAGTAGGAACAATGAGGAATAGGAATTTTAAAAAAAGGATAGCGCTGATAATACAATTTTTGATTATTACACTGCTAAATGTGTTTTCGCTTGCATTTTCAGCGCCATAGGTTCTATGTGCCGTATTTTTAATCTTGAACTGTTCACGAGTTTAAATGTGTGTATTTGATCTTATTCCGCATTTTTATCAACATTTCTGCTCAGCTTTTACGGTAAATAATGCAATATTTTAATTAATGATATTTCAAGCTAATTGCCTTAAAGCACTACTATTATGTGGTGTACTAGATACTACTAACTTTACGCAAGCGTGTTTTCCGCCACAATTGATAGTTTTTTCCGTATGAGCAGATTTTTTTTATTAACAGAGTCTATGATTTTCGTTTCGAACTCAACATATGTAGGGACAGGAACTATAATTTTGACAAAAGAAAAGGGAGTTTCTCAAAGAACACTCTATCTTCGGGAACTTCTTCAGCGGGGGTGGACATTGAAATCCGTGGATTGCAACGACTCGACAATTCAATGCGGAATGTTTTTCAATCTGAAAGGGTTAGTCCTCCTAGTCCGGGCGGACCACGTCGGGCTGGACCTGGGCCGCCACCAGTTGCCCAGACTATGGGTGGTCGAGTGCCGCCGCCATTACCGAATCAAGGGGCTCGTCCTGCACCTGCAATACCCAATAGGCCAGGAGGTGGTGGTCCCCCGCCACAACCACCAAAAACTGCTGGAGGTCTACCGGCACCACTCATTCCTTCGTAAGTCTTCCTTTCATTTGTTTTCCGGCAAAAGCAAGTAACGTTACTTTATCATTTACCCTTTTCAAAGGACGATCAGGCAGGTTGTAGCGCATAAGGGTATCCCAGAGACCATAATGTATAAAGGATAATATTAATTGTGGTGCTGGTGGCATGCATATCCGTGAGTTGAGTTTTTTTTTACTAATGCTAAAACTGCATCCTGTGGACGGCAAATTTGTCTTGAAGAAACTACTCAAATATCAACTGCAATTGAGTTTTAAACTTTTTCGTGTTTTACTCGATCCATCTTTGTAGATTTCAATGTTTTTTCGTAACGTCATTAGAAATTGGATTTTTAATTGTGTGCAGTGGACATTACTGCTACTCCTTTGCAAATGAATTTTGATTTATCCTACTCTTCTGTCCACGTGACATTTCAGCGCTTTTCGTACTGTTTTCTCTCGGTTTTGGTTCAGCGTCTTTCACCACAAACTTTCTCTCTGTTTTCGTTCAACAACTTTCACTGTATAAACTTTCTCTTGGTTTTGCCTTCTATATCACTTTCACCACAAAACTGTTTTGGTGTTCGGTTTTGGTTGTGGGCGGCTGTAGAATTTTGTGAAATGCAATTTTTATAAAACAACAGCATAGCTATCAAGTAAATCATATCAGATCTTTTTCCGTAATTGGTAGTATAGTTTTTTTGGTATTGTGTAGACGGGGGGCGGTGTCCGCCGCAGCCAATATCGTGGGGTCACTGCCCCCTCAAGTGCAGAAACAAGTGGCTACCGCCGCTCTCAACCATCTCCTAACTAGAAAATAAGGAATCTGGGTGGATTACAAAAGAAATTGACTTGAAAGAGAAAAGTACCTGCGATCCGATGATAAAAATTATCTTGTGTTTGGCTTGCTCTGGCTTTATTACAAAATTGGAAATGTCGATGTGGTTGTCAAACGAAATTCCAATTCTTTAGACCCAAGAAGAAGTGAATAAGAATGTCGAGTCCCCATTCCTTGAGCCCAAAGTTTCAAAGTTCTGTAAAAATGAATGAGTTTATCAGATGCACGCAGTGTCAGTCATTGTGTCACACTATTTGTCATGAAAAGAAAATGGAAAAATCAATTCAAGTTGTCTGTAGAACTCCAAGCCGACGTTGATGCTGTTGGAATCACAACAAATGGGAATACTGGACCTTGTGCTCTACTTACCAACTCACACAACAATCACAAAAACAACAACTAACTTCTTCTACCATTGCTTCTTCTTCTTCTCTCACTGTCTCTGTGCTAATCTTCTTTACTCACTAAATATACAAACTTAGAGAGAGAGAGAGAGAGAGAGTCTACCACATTATCGTTCCTGTACTGTCTTCTAACCGTCTCCGGATAACAGAACTTAATGTCGTTTTGAGTGCAACAACTATTGCAACCTCGTCACTATTCGAGACTGCTGCAGAAGTGTAGACGTTCTCTCTGTGTACTAGTTTCCAACAACCTGACATTGATTTCGTTTACATTCGTAGTAGTAGTAGAATTATTTATTGTCTCAAAGTATTATTACTTACACAGTGAAACAAACATGTGGAGGGGGATGGTTACCAGTTGTATTGTAAACTAATTGGTTTCAATTGATATTCTGAGTTAGTATTTTTAGAATTTAAAACGTTATTCTAGTAAGCAGGCAACCAATTGTAATTGACGTATAGAAAATATTCACTAAGGCTAACTATATTTAGTAAATAGTTGTACAATAATAATATAGTAAAAATATTAACCAAACGTAAATACTATTATTATTGGATGGTAAGAAAAAATCGGGCGTAAACATTCCCAACGGACATAATAAACATAAGTAAATCCTAAATGACTTTTCATTGAATAAGAACCATTGGGATTGCAAGTAGGTTATATTATTATCACATAAATATTATAGGTCTGAGTTTAACGTAGCTTTTATCAGATGAATAAGACCGTACGCAAAACGGCCAGTCACAGTCAGTACTCACAATCAATACACACAACTTAATGTTGTAAAAAATAGTGCGATATTTTCAAGGATTCATAGACTATAAAATCCTTGCGCTATTTTGCTGTTTTTTTATATTTAAGTATCTAATTGTAAGCATGAAATGAAAGTGTAGGGTACAGATATTAACTATCATTCTGGCAATGAACGTAGGATCAGTATTCTTTCAAAGATTCATCGTTTAAGTTTAGCCTAGCACATGAAACTATTTATCTTGAAGAAAATAGAGTAATATGAAAAATAAAGACTATTCAATGCGAATAAATGAACGAAATAAATTTAAGGTGAAAATGGTAGTCACACACAACACAACGGCTTCATAAATCAGTAATATTTAGTAAGGAATCTGTGGAATATCAATTCACAAGACGTGCATCCAATATGTAGAGAGACAAAGTACGAAGACTTTGACGTATTACGTTGCAGACATACACACCATAGGTGCTCTGTAGTGGACGACTAATAAAAAGCATCATAATCCCTACTCATTAATCTATGTATATTATAGATACAAACCAACGGAAGTCTATTCAATTATAAAAGCACTAAAGTAGATTTAGTGTGTAAACTATGTGGGTATGCTGGTTTATTTTGAGCAGATTGAAGATTTAATTGCACTACCACATACACACAATAATACTATGTTCTACGGTCTAATAACGTTAAAACAATAACTATAGATAGTAAATACGTATTACGGGCAGGATATTAATTAGTACATAATATATTTATAGGCTACATATTACTGTGAATTAGAGTATTTCTTAGGGGAGTCGCTGTCAGCTTTAGGATAAACGCAACGTACTGATACTGACATTCCTAAAAACAAGCGAACAGCTCAAACAGAAAGGAAATATTATGTGATCTGTGTTTCTGATCTGTTGTACAGAGACAGTTGCAGCAGCAAAAGCAGCCCTTTCCCTGCGAAAGCGGAGGCTCATAATAAATTCTATATTATATTCTAGGGTTTAGAGTGTAGATAAGTAGTTTATGCTGCACTGCAATATATTATACCGTTAGTAATGATTAAAAAAATGAATCATCGTGAGGTTAGTCGTTACCACAGGAATTCTGAGTTCGTCCATGGCAAATTAATCCATATACGGGTTTTTCAGCATTCATTTCATGCAACAGGGCTTCCACGTCCTGTGTTAACAATTCCTGAATTTTCCCGACTGAATTAGACCAGACCTGCTATTGATATCTGATAACCATGACAGATGTTCTTTGTGCAAAAAAAGAGGCATGTTTGTGTTCAACATTTTTGCTAGACGCGTTTTTCTGATTTCTCACTTTATATTATAGTAGCAACATCTTGTAACCATTTGTGTATTAGCCTTTGTAAATTTGGATTTTGGAGCGTTTGTACTGCTTACCAGAGACATTGACTAGCTTTTGCATCAGGCCGTTTATACTTTTCATCATTTTATTACTATATTTGTTCTTTCTATATTTACTACATACATATGTACTTTTAGATACATTTTAAGTACGAGCTTTAGTGAAAGTAACTTTTCATTACGTATTATCATTCTTTATGCTGCACTCTTGAAAGATCGATACTGTAAATCAGCAACGTTCAACCCTACATTGTACAACAGAAACTACATATACATGAAAGGAGGAAATCTTATAAAAGATAAAGACACGACACAAAAAAGTAAATAATTGAACGTTCAACATCCGAATCTCCACATCTACTACTGTGTATACAGTGGATTCACAAAGTACATACGGATAAGTAATATGTATTGTAATGAAATGTTAATGATGAAGGATAATGATGAACAATTGCAAGAAGAAGTAGTAGTAACATATTAACATATATAGTATGACTAAAAAATATGTAATTGTAATTATTGTAGTGGTACGTACTTTGTTGCGTATGAATAGAGACATACTGTAATACGTAGTCGATTAGCATGTTATGTAGTGAAAAGCTAACTATAGCAAAAACAAATGTATCTAAAAACTATTGAAAGTCTCAATTAAGAATACTATATTACCAATTTATGTGCTCTATATAAGCTGCACACGAACATTATACTAATACATATGCCACGTAAATATGATTCCTCCAAACTTAAAAAGCCTGTAATTTACAAATCCATATAACTATGTAAAAGTCAAAAAAGAGTAACTAAATGCTTTATGAAAACCAAATACACTAAAAAAAACTACGTCTTTGAAGTGAAGTAAAGGCTACTGAAGAAAATTAATTGGGTGTTTATTCTCTATATTTCCTTCAGCTTGGATCTTCATGCACCTTCACTGGTCTCTTTGATCTGTCTTTCTGTGTCCGATGCAGATTGTGTTCTTGTCTTGTTTTTTTCAGTGTCCGTGTGTTCTGCTGTTTTTGTCTTCTGTCTTGTTATTATTATATGCATGCCACAACAGTTACTAACGACTAACTCTTCTCAAAGAAGCTATTATATTATACGTTGGCATAATATCCACCCTCTCTACAATTTTGCATATGCATACACAGCTATAGGTATTACGTGTTAGCCTATACATTTCATAGCATAGAAACACATCTGGATGTAGCTTTGTAGTTATTACATAGTGTGTATTATGCACTAACATAAATAACTCGTCTATGGTTGTGTTTGTTGAAGAAAATTTGTTCCATACATTATTGTATTAAGAGCAATCTGTAGTAGGAGATGTTGTTGTAATGAGATACGCATCGATACTTGCCCGACACGTAAATAAATAAATAGCACCTCTACACGAATCATGTTTGGCTTGTTGTAGATTGAAATTATATTACTGTTAATAGTCAATGCAGTATTAAAATATTGCATCAATATTTTACAGTTTAAAATCACGTTATTTTCCTGTCTTGCATGCTTTTTGCTTGCCAATGCAATAATACATTCTGAACATGTATAAACTTTTGATGACAGTTTCCCCCATTGTATAACATTATGAGAGATGGTGTATGTGGAAACTTAAAGGGGAGAAAACTTGACGCATGCACCTTAGTGCATTTTTAGTGATATCTATGTGTACCAAGTAGTGTTAGCTGGAGTTAAACGTACACAGTCAGTAGACAATTGGTCAGATGAATGTACAGGTGTTTGTCTTCAAAGTCTCACCTTTTTAATTTTGATTCGTTTTAATTAGCGTTTATGTATGTATGATTTTCCAGGAGATCGAATGCTGCTCCCGCTCCCGCTCCGCCTCGCATACCGGATAGACCTCAAATCCCTTCACGGCCACAATACTAACAATGTGTATTTCTAGATTAACTAGCAAATTATGACTACTACGTACGACATAGTAGGTGAATTATGGAGACTAATAAAACTATTTCACATTATGAACTAGAGACCACTTGGTACTAGCAAGCTCTAGTTATGCATCCCGTGCTGATTACAATTCCCTTATTATATAAGCTTAATGATTCTTCTCTCGATAAAAATGTACGCTTTTGATTTGGTTGAAAATAGTAAAAGATTCCGGTCGCAGATATTTACTATCAAAGTATAAAGAATATAAATGTACATTAAATAATAGCGTGAGACTTATCTTTTAGCCAATCCCTGAAACGTAATCAGTATAATGCTTAACAAGTGGTTAATGTTATGTAAGTCTAATAAACATGCGTACGTGCATATATATTACAGATTGTAAGATAGATAAAATGGTTCGTAATTGACCTAACCAAATTATACTCCTATAATACAACAAGTAGCCAATGAGTTAAAAAAACTGTACCTACAACTACGATTACAACCCTTTTGTTGCAATTCCTCACTGTATAGGAGGCTGTATATTATAACCATGTCATAACCCTTGTTGTGTATGTGACTACTTGAGGTTATATTATATATTTTGACCCATGTTGCGAATATATTACATTTTATATACGCAGTATGGAAAAATCTGACTATAATATAGCGCACTTTCCTTCATCCTTGTTGTGTCTGTGACTACTTGAGGTTATATTATATATTTTGACCCATGTTGCGAATATATTACATTTTATATACGCAGTATGGAAAAATCTGACTATAATATAGCGCACTTTCCTTCAGCACTATAAGGAAAATGCAGACTAATTATACAAATCCTAAGTTATTTTAACATGCCATCAGAAATTCACATTCATTGTTGAGTAGTTCGTAGGAAGGAATGAGGGCTGTTCGGAGGTGATGTTCTAAAAGCGTGTGTAGGTATTTCCGGGCGTTAACGGGTCGTAACGTATACACAGGACGTTTCGCAGGGCGGCTGCAACAAACTACTACGTAAATAATAATACATAGGTGTAAATACAAATCACATCATAATTTTTTCATGAATAACCATAACTTACAAAACGCTTTTTGCCTATTTCTATAATCGTAGAGTTGATGTTGATATATTTGTTGAAGTCTAAAACCTTACATTACAGTGTATATTTAAATGTAGTAATTTTTTTGAGAATGTAAAATTTGCAATGCTATTAAGTTGTAATGTAATTTATATTTATAAGGAAAGTTGTAATACGTTTGTCATTGAGTTCTGTATAATGATGATGATATGATTATTCCTCACATTATCGTGTCAGTGTATTTAATTGTGATTACTTTGATTACATATATTCTAAAAGTACCTATGCGACTTCTACCAAACCAACCAACTGATTAGGTTTAGAGAATAATTGTAAGACCCTTGCCTGTGTTTCTCGTACTGTATTTATGTTTATGTAAAGTATGGTAGATTAACAGTCTC
Source organism: Plutomurus gul (assembly GCA_019776185.1). Taxonomy (NCBI): domain Eukaryota; kingdom Metazoa; phylum Arthropoda; class Collembola; order Entomobryomorpha; family Tomoceridae; genus Plutomurus; species Plutomurus gul. The sequence goes on along the minus strand of JABASC010000706.1, from coordinate 10,868 downwards.
GCATGTTTGTTACATATTATTTCGATTGTCTTGTATTCGTGATTTGTTAGTTAAAATCGAACGAGTATGATTATTGTACAATTGAGTTTGATTGCAATTTTAAAAAAACAGTATACATCTGTATAACACTGTGTACTTTCACTGCATGAACATTGTTTCCCCTTTTGTTTTTGTCTTTTTTTTGTGCACCAGCAGAATCTGTGACTAATTTGAAGCATTATCAAATTGCGTTCCTCTTTGTCAATTTTTGTGAACATTTTTGCTTTATTTATGTATGCTCATCGTTAAACAATCGATATACAGCTCAAATGATTAACAATGATATGATATGTCATTTATGAAGCTATTCATATGATAATTATATTTAGTTGTGTTGTAACATGCACGCTCACACAGTACGTAGTGTTATTATCTTTTGGCTGGCTTCCTAAAGTATTAACTGACTTAGTTAGTGAATAGACTATATACAAATACACTACCTACATATATTGCGCAATAGCAACAATAATAAAATGATCAGTTGTAGACATTCATTTTTTGTTTGCTAATAAATCATGCAAATCATAGCCACGACGAATGTGGAGATTGAGTTTTAAATTTTTTGTGTTGTGTATTCTGTGTCTGAGTTATTTTTCTGTGTACTCGCAATGTTGGTGACCACTGCGACTGTTGTCTGCTGTTATTTGACTTTTAATTCTAAAATGTAATTTTATTCACAATAATGAAGTATATTTTTCGTATTCTATAGTTGATTGTATTATATACAGTTGAAGGGTTCTATAACATTCCTTGCCTTTACCTGACAACTATAAAGCATAATATTGCAATATGTATCCCTTTTGCATGAATTACTACAGTGAAAGGAAGTATATGCATGAAAACTGAAATCACAGAAATTTTAACATAATATTTTAGTAATTTTGGTAGTTAAGATATGCCAGGATGCCTGTCAATGCCGAAGTCACAGAAAGCAATACATACTGCTGTCCTTCCTTTCCAAAATTAAAGACGGTGGACGAATGTAGTAGTTATATGTACACAGGAACACATTTTTATTGTACCGTTGAAATCAAAGTTAAAAGAGAATTTGCACGTTCCTTAATGGGTTAAAATTTAAGAATTAGTCTACGATGAGAATTCATGAAAATTGTATTCCCTGCATTTAACCCACCCGCACGGGTACCAGTACAACTATTTTTAGTGCAAAAGAGCAAACAGGTTTGATTTGTTTTGTGATAGAGGCTACGTTGATTATCGTCATATTATTATCATGTGTGCGCTGTAACGTAGTACCCCATCACATCACATTTTTGAAATGCCGGTGAAAACGGCTGCTAGTGAATACCCCATATAGTCAAGGTTGAATGGAACGTGGAATATATAATATATCCACCAATTGTGTACATTAAAATCGCACCTCTTTCCTTTGAAAATGTTTTCCCATACCTTTACACCTTAAAATGTGTTTAGTTGATCCTCGTCTCCAAACTGTTACATCGATGTTATCCCCCCCCCCCCCTACGGAATATTATTTAGTGTTGAAGTTCCCAATATGCAATGTTAATAACAGAGAAGCAAAAGATTGTATCCACAAATATGAACTAAATACAAAATAATATAATGCAGCGACATTAAAATCGCAACTAAAGAAATTATGCTATATTGTAATTGTACGTGACTATCAATAAATAATATTACAAAATTTGAACACTGGTACTTTTGCTCTTCATTAAATGTGTGAATCATGGTGCATATGGCTAACATGCAAATGTAGACATTATTGATTGTCATAAGTGTGGACTGCACGCATATCAACAAGACCAATCCTAGATTGATATTGATAAAAGATGCACTTTTTAAGAATACACAAGAATTACTGGTTAGTATGTGATATGAGCTTTATTTCAACAAATAAGTAGCTACGAACAATCAACACTTGAAGTTAATGATTTATACGGAGGGCGATAAAAAATCGTCAGAATACATTTTATTTCTCTAGATAATAAGTGGGGTAAGGAAAAGGCCAAATCCCCAAAGTTGCCTTAAGTATTTTTTTTTCAATTTTCAAACATTTTTTTTTCCATTTAGACCGAATTTGAATATACCTGAAACAGACACATTATATGAGGTAATTCTCGACGCTAAACTACTATACATGCGAAAATTGTAATTACTAAATGTAACAATTAGTGTAGCATGGTATATACTATAATCGCTGCTACAAATCTGCATTGATGAAGACAAATATATCCACAGCCGTTTTTACCGCCCCTCGTACGATGTATTGGTGGCACTTGAAGAAATAATTCAACAAAGGTAAAAAGGTAATCTATTTAACTTTAAATGCCTAACTAGTAATTGATACAAATCAGAAACGCAATACTATAATGTCAATCAATACAATAACATGTAATCTTTAATGACAGAAAAACCAGAAAAAGAACCATTCCTGACCTACCTCTTGTAATGCAGTGCGCACTAAATATTATTCAAAGCAAATAACGAAATCAGTCGATATCAGTTTCTCATCTGTATGTACAATTCAGTAAGTAGGCATAATAGTTCAAGTTCAGATCAACAATGGGGTGGGTACACCATACAAAAGCTTTGCTGGTTAAATGTGCTGACATTAGACATATTTTTACTCCCAATTTAATTGAGGAACAATAATATCGTACTTTATAATATATATGGAGTTATCTAGCAGCAAAAACTAAAATCAAATACACTTGGCCAACATTTGTAATCATAAGGACATACCTAATCAATGCATATTATTATTACACGCAGGTAAAATGTGAATTACGAAATGAATGACACGAAGTTACAATTTTGTAATACCACATAGGCAACCCCAAATATTCGATTTTCGACTACTCCTACCCTTATTTTCGACAACAAGTATAATTTCCCGCTAGGTATTACTTTATTTTTTATTTTTTAACACTTGCTGACCTTGTTTGTTACGAGTTACAATGTTTCAATATTTAATGGTACAGCAAATTAATAACACAATATTGCATGCATCATATGCGATGCATCACACAACAGCAGAGGGCTTAGCCGCTATCCATATATTCAAGTAGTCAATGTTTTTACTCTCAAGTTCTGGATGACGTGTCCATTGGGGAGGGGGAAGGAGCAGCTGCAGGGCTCATAACTATCTCCAAGGGCGCTGGACTTGGTGCTGGACTACTCATTGTGCTGTCTCCAGGCGTTCGTGGTTCTTGCGATCGATCGTCTAAAAAACAATTGTACAAATTAAAAACGTCATTCATGATTACTATATGAATTCACTGTTAGAGGTTAACAAAACTCACGGGTGGGGGGAGCTGGGCGAGCGAATCTTTCCCTACTGGAATGTCGGATTGGCGGTGATGAGGAAGACACCACTTGTGAGAAGGGACCTTGGCTGGATGAACTACTTGTGGTGACCAATAAGGGGCCACCAGAAATACCATGGGGCACGACCCAGCCGTGACCATTACATAATTGACATCTGCTAACTGGACTCGGAGGACTCATTAAGACGTCCCGACCACTGTTACTACCGCAGGATAAATGTAGCCCTATAATGTATTCTGCATTTATTAAGTGCATATGGAAATTTTTAGTTCCATTCAGGCACAATAATTAAATTTGAGCTATTAAAACATCCATAAAAGATTACCAGGGCTCATGGGCCTTGATCCAGATCCAGGAGAAGGCACAAAAGGACCTGGACTAGAGGTTGGGCGTGGTCGTATGGGCAAAGCTCCAGGTGCTGTACCAGCGGCGTTGCCACCACCGCCGCACGAATGATGGGTAGAACCTCCGACAATAGAACTAATGCTTCCTAAAGCAGATTGACTGGTACTAACTCCAGCAGCAACGATAGACTCGTGAAAGTGTCGCTCATCCTCCATCTCAAGACTTGATTCGGATTCCGATAAATGACGACACAGAGCCTAGATAAAAAAGAGGTTTTAATATTTGAATATAAAAAAGAATATAAATAAAAAAGAGGTTATTATGAAGAAGTTATTCATGATTAATTGTCTCAAGCTGTATATGCTTTGCAGTCCAGGGTTCAAGACTTGATTCGGATTCCGATAAATGACGACACAGAGCCTAGATAAAAAAGAGGTTATTATGAAGAAGTTATTCATGATTAATTGTCTCAAGCTGTATATGCTTTGCAGTCCAGGGATAATATATAATGCAATGTGACTACTCTGTGTTGTTAATACCTGTTCAGCTTCTAACAACTAAATATATATGACTTAAATAGAATTTTTTACCTCCCTGCGTTCCATTTCTAATTGAAGTCGTCGTTGAAGTCGGAGATTTTCTTCTCTGATTTGACGTTCTTCTAAAGCGTATTGAGCCATTTTCTCTGTATCTGCACCAGATTCAAAAGATTTTTATTCCACCATTCATTGGATTCATTATAAAGAGAATATAAAGTAACCAAACTAACGTTGCTGCTGAGCTACTGAAAGTTGGCATTTTAAGCGTTCAACTTCGCTTCTCAAATGCTGCACGTTTCCACTTAAGGTTATTACATCTCCTTCTGCAGACGAATTCATTTTGTTTCCATTATTTCGGTGATTATTTTCATCCGAGCTTGAGTTAGTCGAGTTACTGGCAAGGGGAGAATGTCGTGAGGTCAAGTGTGGATCGGCGCTTCCCATGCTCAGCTGGCTCGAATCCAAATTAGGATTTTCAACTTTTGTTTGTAAGTTTCTGTATTGGATCAAACAATAGACGTATTATATTAAAGGAAAAGTTTAGATATGATCGATAATCAAGATATCTTAATGGTCAATAACACATATATGTCTGTGTATGTGTATTAATTACCGTTTTTCCGCTTCTAACTTGTCCATTCGTTTCCATAAACGATTCACCAAAGCCTCCTGCTCCTGTTCCAATGTGTTTTCTAGTTCAACTTTTTCACGTCGTAATTGTTCAAGGTTGCTTTGTTTAGCTACAGTTTCCGCTTCTAATTTTTCAATTTTTCTCATTAGTTTATTGACCAGGCATTCTTGTTCCTGTTCCAATGTCTGCTCAAGTTTACACTTTTCGGCTCTCAACTGAAAATACATATTCAACTATCAAATATGTGTACAATTGTCTGTCAATCTGTTAATTATTTTACAAGTTATGCATTGCATACCAAGGAAAATAGAATAATATAAATATACTGAGAATGGCACATATTTGGTTGTATCCAAGGTGATGTGTAATCACCATGGAGTGACGTCACCGGTCGCTTAAAATTCACTTTTTACCATTGTGAACTTACGACATTTTGGCATGTTACATGTCTACGTTTTTATCGAGCTTAGAAAGATAGCTACATCAACAAAACTAAAGTGTCATAAGCTATCAATTTACGTAAAAATTCGCAGTATTAAGTGAAGAAATTTAATTATTACAGAGACCAATTAAGATTGACCTCCGTCAGTTAAGTTTATATATATGTGTACGCGACGTGACGTCACGATTCACCTTTTTTCAATTTTTCTGCACAGGGTACAATATAATTTATTATACCTGATTAAGTTTACGAGACAAATCATTAGTAAGACATTCTTCCTCTTGCTCGTAATGATGAGCCAACGTTTCTTTTTCTTTTTTCAGTGCTTGAATTTTCTTCAAAAGCGTATTAGAGATGAATTCTTCTTCTTGTTCAGCCTTGTTTTGCTAATATTAAAATTGAAATTATCCATATGTATTACATTAAACACAATTTTTATTTCAATATACGTTTCCAAATAACAAATACTTACAATATTGACAGAAGCTTGTCTTAATTGTCGATTTTCTTCTTGAAGTGCTTTAACTCTCAATTTATACGTTTCCAATTCGACTTTGAGCACCCGATTTTGTTGTTGAAGGCTTTCAATTCGTTTATGTAGTTGCTCTCGAGTGACCGGACTTGGAGGCATCATGATCGGTTCATTAATTGAGCTCGAATCGCTTTCACTGGCACTGTCGGCCATCCTAACTCGTAACCAATTTTGTATTTTCAATAGAAACGTTTACAGAACAGATGTACTTTTAACTGCAGAATTCCTGGCTCTGGAAATGAAAATACATGAATATATCAACATTATATTGAACATTTACATATTTCTATTTTTATAATAATGGCAATAACGAAATGTACTTTTATCCCAATGTTCATTGCAGTAGTTTTGATCAAATGCATTAGAACACATTCATTTCATAAGTGTACGTATTTTAGGATTCAAACTTCAAATAGTTTATACCTTCTTAGATTCTACAGGCAAGATATACGCAATTGGTAGTCTACATTTTACAATTTACAGTCTACAATTTAAAACGAAAACGATACCAACAAATAACATTGGGGGTCAAACACGATTTTCGATACTACAAATATCATAAATTGATTCCTTTGTCTTTGTTTATAGAGTACATTATATAGATAACGTGACACAATAAAAAGGTCAATTCAATTCAAAGTTCTGACAACTTACCTACTAAATTCGCATTTGAGAATCACATTTTGAATATATCATATAGCACTTAATCATTGGAAACTTAGAAGGATCTCCCAATCGTTGATCGTACGGTAATATTCCTGATGTTGATTCAGTTCCTAATTATTTGTGTCTACAATTTCCAATATTCCGGGGTTCTGTCGCCGGCAAACAAAACATACTTTACATAATATGTACTAGTTCACCAATTATATCAACAACGTGACTTCTCACAACATAGGGACGTGCAGTTAACGTGAAACAAGACTTGATTGAGAAACAATCCTTTTTGTGACTTCAGCGTTGTTGAAGGGTCATATATTTAATATAAATTTTAATAAAATGTATATACAAATTAGATAATAGGAAGACACCCTTACCAAACTGTAGATGTAAAGCGAATGGACAGCAAGCAGCTAAGATGAGCTCTTCTACCAATTTCAGCTTGTTCAATGCACAGGATTCAGCACATCTCAAACACTCACACAACACACCATCACACTCAAGATGAAGAGTAGACAGGTGCTGATTAATCAAGTACATAAGGTAAATTCGAGTTTACTGTAATTTTGGTGAGCACGAAAGCACGATATTTAAAACTTCAATATTCTGCTACGAATTAAAACCCACACATCCATACGTGAACAAGTGACGCAAAGGTACGACATGCATTAAATGAGGAGTGATGAGATGAGGAGAGCACTTTCTTTCACACACACACAGACTGCATCTGCTATATACACAGAGACTACAATTCTACAATATAGCAAATAGGGTAGAGCATGTAAGTAGCATATTTTAGCTGGCTGTTCTGTAGAAGTACCCTAATAATATAATAGCTGCTAACAGTCCTAGTCCTAGCATGTACAGGATCTATAAGTAGAGCAAGTCGTCTGTGATGTTCAGCGACAAAATCGCATCATATCGCGAAGACTTCGGTTGAAAGTTACACTTGTGCATAATAACTACTTTAACCACCAAGATAAGAAGTGCCAACCGAATCCCGTACCCCCAAGCCACTATTCTGCACATGAAATGTGCATGTATGACGCATTCATGAAATAATGTATTAGTTAGAGCATCGTACGAGTATTCGCACTTTCTTGTCCATGAAATTCCGGAATGCGCTGATACTGCTGTCGAACTAAACACTCGGCTAAATGGATCGCTTTACTCTCGTATTCATAACCATTAAAATACTGTATTATTACATGGGCGTCAATAATAACAAGTCTCCTGTTTGTTGTCTCGACTCTCGGACTCTCGATGCCTGTAAATTCGTAAATGATTTGTATTCAAGTCTTTTAGTCATGATTCATGATTTGTTTTCAAGGATTATTGGGAGCGCATGGAATTTGTGAACTCCATTTATGTGAAAAAACTCTAGCAGTCTTCGGATGCACTATTTCTAGGCAAATACTATATGAATTTAAGGGCTCATTTTCAGTCGTTTCAGTGTTCGATTTACCACCTGCACTGAAGTTGGTAATAGACCTATATAATGTACATCTTAATCGTATTCATACGTGTACACATTGTGTATGCAAGAATGGTAAAGAACTATATCTGTGTCAACAGAAATTCGAGCTTTTTGCTAGAGACAGAGAGAGATAGAACAGAAAAGTGTTAAAAAGATGCATTTTTGTTCTCCTCAATCTTCAAAGGACTACAATCTAAGTAGACTTTGAGTGTGTGAAGTGTGTGAAATTAATAAAAGAGAATTCAGGATAAAGAGGTGACTTGAGATTTGAGAATCGTATATGAAACTGCTCTGTGTACAAAAGTCGTAAAGAATGCAGACGGGAAATTTAAAGCTACACACACAAACAGCAACACCCATTTATGATTTCTTGTGCCTTTGCCAACCAAAGGATTACATCTCCGCAAGTACAGTGCACGAACTAGTACGAGGACCAAGTAGGGAAGGGAGAAAGTGGAAAGCTTTGAGAATGTTTTAAATTCTATCATTTTGTAATATTCTGACCAATTAAATTCTTCGAAAATCACCAAAAGGTTAAAATGCAGTAGTTTTTAACTCGTACTACTAGCGCATCTCATACTTTACACGCATATGTTACACACTGCAGGTAAAGAAAGACATTGTCGGGTTTAAACTCTATTTTGCCTTACCTTAAATAGTATTTATCATTAAAAGAGTCTGGCACTCTGTATAAAAATCGCATTAATTAAATATTTAGTATCAAATACCGTTGTTTTGTTTGGTATTTGAAGAATAAATTCGTGTTTTTAAACCATACATTGTAAATGCAGTATTTTATTTTAAATTTTAACAAATGTTGTTCATATTGTTACCTTCCACAGAATTGGTTAATAGTGGATTGACGACTGACTATGGCTTCATCAACGCATAGTAGAAATTCCCAGATGTCTAATGACGGACAGCACTCTGCCGGGCCACTGAATGTTACCACAGTCATCGAAGAAGGATTCATTTGCGCCGAATGTCACAAGCAATTTCCAGGAGTGGATGAACTTTTAAAGCATTATGATCAGCGATGTTCTAATATTCGCAGTGGAAATACCACCGGCTCGATTAAAGGTATCATCCATCATCCACAACAGTGACCTGTGCGTATGCCAATTTATTTAAAGAGATACTGATAACTGCTAATATAACACTTTTTAATTTATGATATAGGATTATTTGGAAAAGCTAAACAAAAATTACAGGAGCTAAATCCTCAGATGCAACAATCTCAAGTCAGCAACAGTCAATCAAGCTCGCAAATCTTTTCAAATTCTAGTGCTCCTCTTAACCCAACTTACAACGATTTAGTTTCTTCTGTAAATAATACTCCGCTTGGTACTACTAGGTCTAATTATGAAACTTTCAAAAAATTTCGAGCTAGTCGTAATGAAAGATACGCGTCTGAGGGTAACAAACTAGTCATTCGACTCTTTAAGCTGCTGAGTTTCGAAAAAAGTTCCGGGCTGGACATATCTATATCTTCTACTTTCACAGGTTTAGCCTCCCAAGCTAAAATTGATGAAAGAAGAGGTAAATTGTTTATTTTAACTTCATTTATGAATTCTTCTATCATTCTCATATTCTTATACAGAAAATGTTTCAGTATAAATATTATCTTTTTTCAGCCCATGAAAAATCAGTTGTCGAGTGGGTCGATGAAAAGCAAGTGAATCGTTGTCCTGATTGCGCTCTTCCTTTTAAAAGCTTATTACCTGTGAGAAGAAAGCATCACTGCAGACTTTGTGGATCGGTCCTTTGTGATGATTGTTCGCAATTTATCCAATTAGAGGAAGCGAACATTCTTACAGCACGATTGCGAGAGTCTTCGACTAATCCGGATGTCAGCAGTAAGAACGGACGCAGAAGCAGTTCAGTTCTGTCCATGAATACTGATGTGTCTTTCCGCTCATGTTTATACTGCTTCAATGTAAGATTAATAGAATATCTATAACATTATGTTACTTATATTAATTACAACGTACACAGAAAATATCTATACTAACAATAAGTAATATAATGAATGTAATAGCTGCTGGAACAGCAACGTATGAAATTGGATCAAACAGAGTCTAGCAAAAACGAAGAGAATAACGGCGACAGCTTGATCAACTTGTACGATCGATTGCAAAATAACATTAAAGAAATCGATCTGTTAACACCTGATCTGCTCAAAATATCAGAATCATTATCCAAAGGAGAATCATTGTACTCGGTTCAACAAGGGAATGAAGTTCGTTCGAAGCTCATAAAGCTTACGGAGTCTATTGATTTGTTAAGTAAACGCATTGCTTCATTAGCCGTCGTACATTCCGAAGGTCAAAAAGTCAATCATTCCCTACTACGCCTTCAGCAAAGAATTCGTCAGAGCAGCATAGTGTTTATCAGAGATACTCTAGGAAGTTTACATGTTGTGCCGACAGAAGAACAAGTGAAAGCTGTAAGGGAAGAAGCAGCTCTGAGAGAAATAGGCTTTGGAAACGGATCAACTATTGTCCGGCGAAATGAACCGGTGCAAGTAGAGGTATCCACACTATAGTGTACATTTTAAAATGTAAATGTAATTCTCATGCAAATACATTGTACTAATTATTTTTCATCTGTTAGGTTTTGACAGGATGGTCAGCCGGACCCAGGTCTAAAACATTGAACCCATTCGAAGATGACTCTAGCAGTGACACGCAAGATAACACTGATCCACTTTTACAGCAAATTGAAAATGTAAAATATTACATCGAACAAGCAAAGTAAGTCAGTTGGTGCTAAATCAGAATAAATTTTGATAATTATTTTAACGAAAGCAATGAAAATTCTGAATATTTTAACTGTAGAGCGGCTAACAAGCTGGATGAAGTCAAAATATTGCAGGAAAGCCTTGAAGAGTTGAAAAG